>JADLZK010012197.1:0-39392 GCA_015847255.1 Hyparrhenia diplandra | reverse complement strand
AGTGGTGGTGGTGTGGACTCGGTTTGCTTTGCTTTGCTTTCCTGGGCACCGAGGTCCTTTCTCCGTAGAATATCAGCAAATGGTCGAGAAAGCGAAAGGAGCGGCACGCGGCGAGACCAACAGGAATAGAGGGATCGGCGCGATCACCCGGTGGACGGACAGTGGACGGACGGGACGGCACCCGATGCGTTCCATTTCCATGCGCATTATCCGCGCCCGCACCTCGGTTTGTTGCAGCGAGACTGCGAGACCGAAGGAACGTATTTGTGTCTGCCGCTCCAGCAAAAAAGGACAGATTCAGAATTTCAGACTACGATTCACTGTTTTGGGTCTGGGATGCAGATACTGAAGCGTTACTGATTCCTGGCGTTTTAATCAAACAAGAATTTTGTTCGTTCACTGCTGGCATTTGCAGTTGACAATTGTTGTTCTCTAAACTTCCCTGGTCTGATTAATTTTTAGAAAACACACATATAAGTTCAAAAAAATATACTGTCAAGATATGCATGAGAACTTAATTAACCTAAACTGATGTTGGACCTATAATTTGATTTGGAAACAGATAGAAAGTCATTAAAGATTTGTTAGCTGCTTCATCGGTAAGACACTGTCACATAATTCTGACATGCAAGTCCCCATCAAATCTAAGGAGCTCTCGACAATGTGATTACAAGATTCTAGAGGTTTGAGGAGGCCGGGGCCATCGTTAAAACTTGTTCTAGTTCAGTTTCAAAATCTTATCAATCTCAAGGACAACAACCTCCTATACTATGGGGGTGTGGGTGTCTGGACTGGTCTATGAATTCTACTCGGTACACTCCACCATAGAGCAAAAAAAAAAAAAAAACTAGAGTTTATGGAGCACTTTTTTAGGTGCTCTCTTAACTTCATATTTTTTTTCTTGAAGAAAGTGAATGAAGCTAAAATTGTTTGGCTAAAAAACATGGAGTGAAGCTAAAAAATGTGAAGCGGAGCAGTCTCAAACACTCCTTTTGTCATATATGAAACAAATAGGTACATATGCCACGTTCAACCATATTTTCAAGATATAAATTATAGAGTAAAAGTGCATCTTGGGTCCTCAAACTATCGAGCTCCCATCCCGGGTCCTCAAACTATTAAAATATTTATCACGGGTCCCTAAACTATCGTGACCGCACACTAAAAAGCCAAAACCCGCCACGTGAGCAGCAGTGCATCTGACGCGGCACAGCCAGGATGGCAGCAAGATGCTGGGACCATGCCAATTTCTCAGAAAACCCCCTCCGAGTCCATCCTCTCTCTTTCCACAATCTCACGCATCACCTGCGCAGGCACATGCGGCAGCGTGAGGCGGCCCCGCCGTCGTGCACGAGGCGAAAGCACAGCGCTGCTTTGCACATGCAGCAGCTCGATCGGGGCGGTCCGCCGGCGTACGCGAGCCTACTGTCTGTCGAGAGCACGGCATGGCTCGCCCTGTCTGCTGGCACTCTGCCCCGTCGCCCACGCGTGTGTGCCGAGGGAAGCCTATCCATCTGCTGGCTGCTGCAGGCTATCGTGCAGCTAATAATACGTGCATGCAGGATTTGTGTAAATATACCCTGACCAGTATATATTATCATATGTAAAATGCATATGCATGCATGGACGCCGCACAGAGATGCACAACTTGCTATATAGCATCTTTTGTTCTTGCATCGCTCACCGCTTTAAAGATGAGACTAGGCATGAGATCGGACTGCCTATATGAGCTAGTGCATGTACATGATTAATCGTATACAGTATGTTGGCCAGCCGTATACGCCGTGCGTATATAACTTGGACTCTTGGAGGGAGTATATGGACGCGCTCCTTGAATGAGTGGAGGTGCGCGCGAAGTGGTATAGGCGAGCATATGGCGGTCGCTCGCCACCTCCTGCAGCAGCGGTCGCTTTTGCCGCGGACGTGCTCCAACTTGGACCTTGATTGCATGCGCTGCACCATGCAACTCGCCGTGTCGAGGTCCGATGGCAGGCAGTGCCCAATGCTCGGTGCACCGCTAGTTCACCCGCCGCTCGGCGGCCCATCACTGCACGGCAGTGGTCGGTCGCGTCGGCGAACCGTGGAGAGTGGAGACGGCCACTGCTGCGGACTTGACGCGCACCCAGCGCACCACCGCGGCATCGCGTGCAAAGGTGCGCAGGCGGCTGCTGGTGCTGAGGAGGGTCTCGCGGTCGGCGCCTACGCCGGTGATACGGATAAGATTGTGGAAAGAGAGAGATGATGGACTTGGGAGTGGAAAGTAGAAAGCAGCAGGGGGTTTTCTGAGAAATTGGCATGGTCCCAGCATCTTGCTGCCAACCTGGCTATGCCACGCCGATGCTGCTTTCGGGTGGCGGGTTTTGGACCGTTGGTGTTTCACGATAGTTTAGGGGCCTAGATAGTCGTTTTGATAGTTCGGGACTCATATGGGAAGAGTACAATAGTTTGAGGACGCAACATGCACTTTACTCTAAATTATATATAATGCCATATTTCTAAGCGCAAGACATTAAAAGGGGTCCTTTTGTTGAAAATTGGCAAAATTTGAGAATAGGAGCATCATGTCACAACTTGTGACTTCACGGAGAGAAAGAGGAGCAACAATCCTTTTAATCTATTGAATAGTTAATCATTTGAAACAGAGAGTAGAGTATCACTAACAAATAGGAGAGGGATGAATCAAGCGTTGAGGAATAAAGAAAGACTACTAAGTTGGGCCTTTTGAGTGTTGGCGATCTAGGCCTTCTTCCAAGTGGGCTTCATGGCTTTTCTTTCATGTAGATTTTCATATCAATTTTCATTTTGCCCTGGTCATTTGTTGGCCAAGTCAGGGTTGCATGGACTGGGGATGGATGAGTGAGCGTGCATGTGTTTGTACACTTTTTTGTTTTGTACCTGTAATTCTAAAAAAATAGAGCCTCTTGCAAAAAAGTATTTATGGAGAAAATTTTTAGAGAGGCTTATTCCTGTGGTCCCAACTACGGTAGGGGGGCTCAAGCCCCTCCCACCATATGGTTGGGCCCGCCACTAGACCGTACCCTCCTAGCATGAACATTGGCAGAGTTGCAACCATTTCAGCTAGACATAAATACATGTGATCGAATGCAACCATTTCACGAACCTAGCATGAACATTGGCAAAGTTGCCACCACATGTCGAGGGGATGGACTGTTGGATGGCTTGCAAACTACCCGAGAACACGATTCTGCGGTGGCAAGTGAGAATTGAAATGTTTCACCCCACGGCAAGGTAGGATGGAAGCAAGTGGGAGTAGAAATGTTTAGGATGGTAGCGAAGGGGTGTGACATTTGACGTTTTCTCTCCCCTCCCCTCCCCCCCCATGTTTGGTTTAGGGACTTTTTTATGTTGGGACTAAAAAAAGTCCCTTTTACTTTAGTCCATACCAAACTAAACAGGGTGGGATTTTTTTACTACTTTTAGTTGAAGTCCCTACCAAACCCAAAAAGTCCTATGACTTCTAAACCAAACGCCCCCTCAATCAGGTAGCTCGCATGCTCCTTTCTCTATGCACATCACCAGAACACTGAAATAGAGACGGTTGGTAACACATGCTTCGATGGGTGGTCAATGCAAGTGGCAACATCAAGAAAAATGTATTGTGACTAACAACTCGATACCATTATGTTGGTGAGTACCTAGTGGCACCGAACACTTTCTAAAAGATAAATTTACCATGTAATCGGTCAAGTGCATACACATTATGTCCAAATCTAGTAGTGAAGCTTGTTTCTTTAACCATAATATGCAAAATAATCAAGGCCAAACAAATCGTATAACACAAGACATAGTTTATCCTAGATGAACACATTTGTTAGCCATTGTGAACCACATCACACGATATGTCAGCCTGTTGAACTTATCGGGGCATGTTACAATGTTTTTCTCCCCCAACAAATCAGCATCAGCCGACAACAACGTGTTGTGTTGTGCCTTCTACCAACTAGCTCTACATATAATGGCCATATCTATGGTCACTGTAGAACCGTCTAACTCTAACATCAATTTTGTCCTACACTCGAGCACACGGTGAAATATTTGGCAAGAAATATTTCCTAGTTGCTACTATTCATCAATCGTCCAACACTCTTGTTTTGCTTGATGCCGGATCATTCGGTGCATACATTTTGTACACACTGTTTTTTTGCTCTGTAGTTGTCTTCATGCCACTTCTTTTCTTACATCTCTTGGGCCTATTTGAACTTGTCAAATACAGTACATCTCTTGGATCACAATTAGTTGGCTACTGGGCCTGCTTAGCCTATCTCACCTAGGCGCCTCTCACGCCCCATCTCCCGCGCGCCGCGCACTGCCCACCGGTGACTTGCCCGTGCCCAGTCGCCGCCTCGCCGGGACTCCGTGTATCTTGTCACCGGTGGCGGTAGGTGGGATCTCAGGACCTCGTTGCGCGCACATGGTGCAAAGTGCCCAGGGCCCGATGAAATTGAAATGAAAGAGAACGCAGTGCCCGATCGAATGGTTGGTGAGCACCGTTAGCCGTCAGGGGTTGTTTGGACCGACAGAATCACACTGGCCCGCCTAGTATTATTGATCGGCTCGTGGGTTCCGACACGCCTTGTTCTTCCAAAGCCCAAAGGAGGCCCCGCTCTAAACTTGAGCTCAAGGCTGCACTGCGTACTCTACTGTACAACACAAATATGTCTGTCGTCACGAGAAACACGCGCTGTAGGCGCGTCGTCAGAGGGACCAATGCTACCCGCCTACCCCACCCAAGTACAGTGATGACATAGTACTACTGTCTACTGATGATTGTAGATCCACCTCCTGATAGGCTGAGTCAGATTCATGAACAAGGGCCACACGTACAAAGGAGATTCCATCCAGATCCAGAGCTCGCTTTCTCATCCCGGAGCGGAGGCCACACCAACACCATCGAATCGAACTAACGGCAGAATCCATGGACAAACGCAGGACGTTAAAATCACACGGTAGGGAATCCAAGACCAAGACTCCGAGAGCAGATGGGTCAAGCAAGCAAACAAAACCTACCTACCGCTCCCTACCTCCTCCCAGTCCGTGTCCTCCGATCACGGCCTCCTGCGGCACCAACCCACAGCGCGTGCATTTGCATTCCTACCACAGCGTCAACACAAGTTTTTTTCTCGTAGCCTAAACAGCGACACGCCCTGGCTTTTTATCATTTTCTCCGCTGAATTCAATTCCACTGAGATTGTACGAACACTTCGGACTCAGTTCAGTTGTTGGCGGCTTTGGTTTGGTTTCCTCCTTCAATTCACTGGACCATGAATATAATTATTCAGTCCAGTGGAAGGGCCAGGACCGACGACGCGACTTGCGGCCAGTTTGAAGGCCTGTGAATCCACGACAGGGACGGACGAATGGTCGCCCGTGATCGACCGCCGGACACGGGCTCCGGCAGGAAGGGCTTGTTTGGTTGGAAGCGCGAATGACTCATGCCGAGGTAAAATGTTCGCTCGAAAGTTGTCTGAAATACGGGCGATGTCAGCTGGCCGAGCAAGTTGAGAGTTGTCGTTTGGTTAGAGGGCCGCCCCGAGAAAGCTAAATGAATAGGGAGCACATGTTTTCTTATTTACTAGAGAGGTAATTATTTTGTTTCTTAATTAATAATGCCATAAATATACACAAGAGTAAGCATAAGGTAATAAAATAAAATATATCAATTTATTTTATTTTTTTTAATGCTCAAAATAATATTCCTATATCCATAAAGAAAAAAAACATAAATAATTTCAAAATACTAGCATTTTAAATTAAAATGATATACATAAAGAAAAAATATAAATAATTTCAAAATACTAACCATGCGTACACATAAGTAAAAGAAATGGATAAAAATGAAAAACCCGGTTGGGCCACACCATCGAAACTGATGCTACGTGGACTGATCTGTTAAGGAAAAAATATCCTAACCAATTGATTAAGCTTTGTTATAATTTCCCTTTAATTTTATCTAGAACCAGCAAGGAAACAGAAGGAAAAAAAAATCTACAAACTAGCATTAATCCCAGGCAACCAAGCTGGAGCGCCAGGCGCTCGTTTTTCCTACGCCCGGCGAGGCCGCCGATGCCCGGCACGCACGTATCCGTGTTTCGATCCAAACGCATCACGTGGCAAGGTCCAGGGAAGGTGGCGGGCCGTGCAAGTTTCACCAGGGTATGAACCAAACAGGCCGAAATGCCAGGAAATACTGTGAAAAAGAGGTGCAGCTGATATTAACAACCACAGGGAATCGATCAGGATCCTCCTTCTAGAGGCTGGGGGCTTTGTTCTAATGGACGACCGGTGATTCATTCATTGTATATATACAGTACCTCCAGGCTCCAATAAAAGAATCAGGCTACCAACGCTCCCGTCCCCTCGAAGTCGCTCCACGCTGGCGGCCGGCGGGAACCCTAGCCGCGCCGCGCCCCTTCCTCCCCCACTTCCCGCCGCGCCGCCGCCGCGGGCCGCCGGGCAAGGCCGCTGCTGGGCCGCCGGGATGGCGGCGCGCGGGCAACTTCCTTCGCGGTGGTGTGGCAGCGACTTACGGGTCGGTAAGCGGGCGCCGCCTCGCCCGGTGCCGCTGCGGCTCGGGCGAGGCCGGCCGGCGGTGACCACGGGCGGCGATGGCCGCCAGCCGCAAAGCGCAGGTGTGGATGGCGACGACGCGGCGGGGCGGATTCCTCTTCGCCGCCAACGAAGCCCATCCCCTCCGCCGGGCCGCTGCTCTCCCGGGCGGGACGTTTGATCCGTGCTCGACGGACGGATCCGGCGGTTCCGCACCGGCCGGGCGGCGATGGTGGTGCGGGCACGACGGGGACACCTCCACGCAGATCTTGGGCACTAGGTCCTCCGCCATGCGGCAAGATCTGGGACCCTTGCTGGGGCGGCGCCTCGCCGGAGGATGGCGGAGAGCCTCCTCCGCATCCTCGGTCTTCTTCTACGGCTTCACGTTGGAGGCTCACGGTGGCGCCGGTGCGGCCTGGTGGCGCGCAAGCGGTGGTGGCTTGGCATGCGAAAGGCGTTGGGGGGCGTGACTCCTCTCGCAGCCCCTCCCCATGGCCAAGTCGGTCCCTAGTTCGGTGTCCATGGGGCCGGCGGGGTTTCCGCCGCCCCGGTGGTCCACACAGGCTCCCTAAGTGAGCGTGATGCTCCCCGCTGGCCGAGCCGCCTGAGATCTGGCGCCGGGCGAAAGCGAGGCATGATGGGCTCCCGGTGAGCACGTGCTCTTCGAGGTTGAGCCGCCCCGGAGGCCCGGTGGCGAAGACGAAGATGAAGGCCGGCGCAGCGATCGACAGCGGACACGCCAGTTTAATGGGTGTTTTTGCTGGTTTTTTCGGTCCGTCGTCTCCGCCATGGGGTGGCTGATGCAGCCCCTCGCCGGGCTGCGAGTGTAGCCGGCCAAGTCGATCCCCCTCGCGAGGTTTCTCGCAGGATGGCTAGCAAATGACGACGGTGGCGATTTGCTTGGATCCGTAAGCTATGTTGACATCCGTACTAGGGTCTTTTGGGCGAAAGTTTGGCGATGGCGGCGCTGCGGGCGCCGTCTACCCGTTAGGGGCATCGCGTCCCTAGTCCTTTCCACGGGTGTGAACCCGGTCCGCTTTGGACGGGCGGCGGCGGGCGTTTCCGAACGCCGTAACCTTGCCGGAGGCGTTGCTGTGGGTTAGACTAGGCTAGGCTTCTCGGGATCCGCTCCTTCTTTGGGTTGTCGCTTTCTCTCGTTGTACTTTGGCGTGGGTGCGGTTTTCGCCCGGTTCCCCTCAAAAAACTGGGTCAATCTTCTTCTTATTAATCCAAAGCCGAAATGACTTGTTCTGGATCTTTCAAAAAAAAAAAAAGGCTCCAATAAAAATGTTTGGAAAATCGGGTAATCCGTATCTTGGGGGGATCTGGTCCAGCGACGTCTCAGAAGCTTTCGGGAGCCTCTCTGTAGGTGATGCGCGCAGCGTATTCGTATCTGCGCTGCGCCGTGGTACGCACGAGACGGCGGCGACACCGGCGAGGGCGAAGGCGGGCCATGGCCCCCAGGAGGAAAACCACGAATCAAGCGTCACAGTTTGAGTTTGGATGCTGATTGAGCCTCGTTGTTTCCCTTTAGTAAAAATAAAAAGATGCACCATGTGTTATTGGGGGCGCTTCGCCATACAAGGCGCGCTAGCGATACCAGCGCATGCGGCGCCCGCGAGCGATGCCGGCGCACACCACCCTTCTTCTTCCCGAGAGCCCGCCCCGCCCCACCGCCCTCCCCGCGCAGGCCCCTAGGGCTCGCCCGGACTCGGCGAGCCCCTAGGGCGCCGGGCGGCGTCCGCCTCCTCCCCCGCCACCATCTTCTTCTCCAACCCGGCCACCGAAAGCACCGCCGCCACCGAGCCCGCCGCCATGGATTCCGCGACCTCCCCGCCGCCTACCCATACCCACCGGATGGGGCCTGCCGCCCGGCTCGGCCGCGCCGCCCGCCGCCGCGCCACCGCCGGCCGAGCCGCCACCACCGCCCAGCGTTCACGACCGCCCCGCCAGGGCCGGGCCGGCGGATTCTATACCCGGGAGAGGATGGAGGCGGCGGGGAGTCCACCGGCGACCGCCGGAACCCTAAACCGCGGCCGGCGGGCGGAACCCTAAAGCTACGGGACGACGGGCGGAACCCTAAAGCTAGCAGCGCGGCGGCGCCTCCCCTCGTCGCGCACCGCCCCGGCCGGCGCGCCATCGCCGCCGGCCGCTCCGCCACCCACCCCGCCCCCCGGCAAGACGCTACGCTGCCGCAAGCGCCGCCACGCGCTCGTCGGCGCTATAAATAGCGGGCGCCGCGTGCGCCATATAAGGATCGTGTGTGTTATTAAATGTTTTTATGATGAATTCCAAGTTGGGTCTTTCAACTAAAAAAATGACCACATGTGTCCTCAATTTTATGCTAAATTTCATTTTTGAACTAAAAAAAAAAAGGTGTGCCAACTAAAGTTGCCAAAAAAACAACTTTGCCTCTACCTCTGCATCCCTTTGTAGTGCACCTCTCTTTGTCTATGACCACGGAGCATTTGCCTCTACCTGCGCTGTGGTACGCACGAGACGGGCGCCGACACCGGCGAGGACGAAGGCCAGGCCATGGCCCAGGAGGAAAACCACGAAACAAGCGTCGTCCCAGACAGTTTGAGTTTGGATGCTGATTGAGCCTCGTTGTTTCCTTTTAGTAAAAATAAAAAGATGCACCATGTGTTCTTAAATGTTACCGCGAGCTGTAGAGGCAGGAATTTATTTCCATTATCTAAAAAAAATGTGTTCTTAAATATTTTTTTATGATGAATTTCAAGTTGGGTCTTTCAACTAAAAAAACATAACCACATGTGTCCTCAATTTTATGCTAATTTTCATTTTTGAACTAAAAAAAGTGGCTGTGCCAACTAAAGTTGCCAAAAAACAACTTTGCCCCTACCACTCTATCCCTTTGTACTGCACCTCTCTTTGTTTATGACAATTGAGCATTTGCCTCCGTAGCGTACGCTAGCCACGATTTTGTACAACATGATTTTCAGCAATAATTTGACACAATTTTACAGAATAACACAATTTTAACGAGAATTTCAGCAAAAAGCTAACATATCCCGGCTTCCTCCTCCATGGTCACCCCTTCCTCTTCTTGGTTAACCATGTCGGGAGCAGGCCACCGGGCTACCAGCCCGCGCCCTGAGCGCCCATGCCGAGGGCCGCCCCGGGCCGCCCCCGCCCACGTCCGCCGCCCCTCGGTTGCGCCGCCCGGAGGGAGCTGCCCGCCCGAGGTCCGCGCGCCCGCCGCCCCGCCGCGCCCGCGCCGGAAAGCGGCGCACACCCCGCAACCCGACGTCGCCGGATCTCGTGGCTACACCCATGGATCTCGCACCTACACCCCGAAGTTGCGCCGCCGCCGGCCTAGCTAGGGTTTCGGGAGGTTGGGGTCGGCATTTTGGAGTCGGGATTGAGTGAGAGTCCAGGGGGGGGGGGCTGATAGTCTAGAAATGTCCCACTCGATGCCATCCAAACCCAGGGGTAAATGGAGGGCTCATCTGTGAAACGGAGGGCAAAGTCACACAATTTAGAAAATAGAGGTAAAATTGCAATTAGAATACAGAACAAGCTAGGGCAAAATCACCGATCCCCCAACAACAAAAACTAATTGTCTGCTTGGTGTTACCATATTTATATAGAACGGCGTCATTTTTTTCCGTATTCAATTTGTGTTTTAGCAAGCAACATGAATCGCGGCGACGATGCTGATGAAAACAACTGAAACCTCAATGTCTCGGGAGACATTTCTGGTCGTTGATTCCAAGATGGACACATGGGCAAGATTAGCATGGAGAACTCCATCAATCCAGATGATGATGATAACATTGTTGTTGTAAAGCATTATGTTATTCACAACACAGCTGTCTTGCCAGCGATCCTACGTACGCAAGGCGGATGGTGCTGTACATGAGACTGAATTTATTTCCAGTATTTGTTCCAACTATTCTCGCTCGTTTCCGCAGAACGAACTTTTTTCGATTATGAATAACGGGTGAATGTCCCGATCATAGAAGAAAATAGCAGTTGTTCAAAAGAAGCAGCCATATACCTACATTATTTTAATTAATATGGAATTGATTTGCCAACATAATTGTATCTGGGGATCAAGTAATCGTTGGGTTTTCTTTTAACAAAGTCAGATCTCATGTATATTATTTTATGAGGGTCAGGTAGTCAGATCTCAGCATTATTCAAGCAGAGCACATCTTTCCACTTTCCTCTGATGCTGCAGAACAAAATATAGGTTCATGTGCTGCATGCGAAATGCCCAGGAAAAACCCCGGAAGTGTTCATGTGACTCGTGTCGGTGAGGGTACTCCGTATAAATTCGGAAGTCGAGATGCATACGTGGCCAGACTTGGACCTTACCTAAGGCAACTGCCTGATCCTGATCCAGCGCACGCGTGATGGCCTGTCCCCGTGTCTTGCAGAAGCTCTCACACAAGAATATTATCACATTTTCAGCCGGTCGTGGGAGTTTCCTTTTTACCTGAAAATCACTGTCATGGGATTAGCTTTACAGGCGAGCACTATCCAAAGATGATTAGTGATAAGGACTACACGCACACGCACATATATTAATCTGGGCAGAATTGCAGAAACTACAATGCTTGCATCTATCTGTCCTATCGAAATGTTTGTCCGCTTCATTCAGTTGGTTCAGGCATGCACTGCAACAAGCTACAGAATGCGGGATGGTGCATCAGCGTCACAATCATAAATATTTGATTCCGTTGAGACCAAAGAAAGATGAAAAAAGAAGTCAAGAACCCTAGAAAAACAGAGGGGAAAACAACGCCAAAGCAACCCCCTCTTGTTCCCTGCACGAAGCAAGGAGCTCATTGGCCAGTGATGCGATGCGACCAAAAGATCGAGAAGGAGCTGTTACTTACGATGAACGCAGTTGCGAGTAAGCCCAAGTCGTCGGCGGGCGTTAGTTATACATATATGCTTCGTAATAAAGAATAAAATGACTCAGGAAAATCACTGATGAATCCGTCAGCATGCACTGATCATTCAGTCGAGTAGTGACGTCCTGAGAGATTCATGCATCTAGTCAGGCCGCATTCGCATTGGCGCATTGCTGCTTGCCGTGTTGGAAACATGGAATGGGCATCGATCACGCACTGATGCGGGAGTGATTCCGATCCAACCGATTCCCAAGAATTGTGGTACACTCAGCTACCATATAGACGGCGGAAAGCAAAGGCGACCGCATGCACATGGTATATATGCAAAGAAAAATCATGCAGCGTGATAGTAGTTTGTGTGATCTGCGTGGAATTAGATGCCGTCTCTGAAATCTGGACTGAATTTCCACGGCGAGAGATTTTGGCCATTATTCAAGATCCAGTTACTGTGAAATTGTGGACAATTCCACCGGAGGGAGGACGATTATACTGTGCCTGCACATGGTCTTAATAACCTCCACTGCACGCTACACAAATCGTGATGGAGAAAAGTCGAACGAGACAAAAGTGAGGTTATTTCCCTTATACTGGTGCTCTTCTATAGGATGCCTTTTTCTTTTCTGCTCCTTTTGAGTGTCCTTTTCATGGGGCATGGGCAGTATGGCAGCTGGGCCTGCAAACTGAGGGCGTTCATTTTATGCACGTGGCCATTGGGTGGTCCACAAAAATGAAAACATACGAGTACATGCAACGTCTCTCTGTGAGGACATAGTATGTGTTGTGCACTAAAGTTCATAGAAACTTCGTGGTAAAAAAGACGAGATCTAAAAAAGTAACTTATTCTTCAGTAATCTTCAATATATATACTGCATATGCTATTCGTCAGCTCCATGCAGGTGTGAAAAATTGAAGAAAAAAATCTACATCGTGCAAAAGATAGGCAACTTGGGCCCGTTTCACACAGCCCAACTTCTAGTAAAGCTATTGTTTTTTGAAAACAACCTCATAAACAATTATTGAAGTTGAATTGTTTTGAAAAAAATGTTTGGCAAAAGTAGCTTCACCACCAGCTTCATCCATGAATATAAGAGAGAAATGAATGAGAGATCGAGCTAGGATAAGCTACTTTTTTTAGCTTTCTCTCATTCCATTACTTTGTGAGAGGTTGGAGAAAAACTACTTCTTCATATGAAGTTGTTTTGCAAAAGAGGTGTTTGGCAAAAAAATAAATAAATCATGAAGCTGTTGCGAACTGTGCCAAATGTGTCCTTAGTTCAGCGAGCACACATTCAGCAGCTTAAGATTCGAATTATTTACTCCATCTAAAATAAAATTCTAGCATAATATCGAGTATATTTGAAGTTTGATACAAAAATTGTAAATATTTGTACACTAACAAGTATTTACTGAATAAAATATTTTTGTGTCATAAAAACTAATACTAGTTTTAAATTTGTTCAAACTAATACTATTTTCATATCATGTATTTTGAACAGAGTATACCAATATTCACCACGGATGCCTTGGTGTTTTTTAGAAAAGGATCGGATTTCAATAAATATAACCCCTTTTACAATCTAGACTTTCAACATAAAGTAGGATTACATTGAAGTACACCACTGAGTGTCTAACCTTTGTCTTCTTTTCAACCGTCCACCGCTTCAGAAACTCCATCGCCATGGAACACCACCGTCATTCGAACTTGGTTCTCACCAACAAAAGAATCCATGGGTGTGGAGGTCGCATAAAAGGCGATGTGTGCTCAACCATTGAAGGGAGTAAAGGTGCGAAGCCACATCGACCATATCTACACACCCTTTTTTTTTCCTTTTTCCGTACACACCACGTGCCTTCGGGTTCATAATTTCTTGACTTTTTGTAGCATGTCCATGTTCTCTATGCAGTTTAAGATAACAAAAAACACTTGTATATGCACACAATTTTACCATTTAAATAAACACATATGTTGCATCTCCTCATTAAGACCAAGGGGATCTTAAGACTAGAGAAAATCAACACGTGTGCCTCATAGTTGATCAGCATATCACCTACCAGAAAAACATTGATAAATCTAGAAAAATACGAGCACCGCATTAATCAATGACTTAAGCTCAGTGAATAAGTTTCATTTTTGACCGGCCGGACTTAGTTCATATATTATTTAATTTGCTCCGAAGAATAGGTTTAGTGTGATGGTTATTGAGGTACGTGGATACCTTGCATGTTGAAATAAAAGTTCTAGTTGAGTTTGATGGTTGTTGAGGTATCTGAGTGGCGGAACTGAGGGGGCTGGCAAGGGCCGTGCCCCCCACACACACACACACAAACATTTTCAAGCAAAATTTTTAGTAGTATAAGTCCATGATTTTTATTTATATTAAGATGGAGAATATAACAAAATTCTTGTCACATATACCTTTTAATATCGTTTAGATAATTAAATCATACAAAACACTATTAGATAATATTACAAAGCACATTAGAAGGATCAAAACATAGATAAAATTGCAGTACTGCGTGTCAAGTCGATGAATTAATAGTCACTATAAAAATCTAACTTAACTCGCTGTGCTCATTTTTATAAGGGTGTGTTTAGATCCCGAAAAATCGGCAATCGTGATCGAACCGGTAGCACTTTTCGTTTGTTTGTGGTAAATATTTATCTTACCATGGGCTAACTAGGCCGAAAAAGATTAGTCTCGCAATGTACATCTAAATTGTGCAATTAGTATTTTGTTTACTTATATTTCATACTTCATGAATGTGTCTTTTGATACATTAAATGATTCGATGAAAGGAAATTTTAGAAATTCAAAGTTAGTTTCGGTGATCTTAACTTAACCCAAGTTGGATTTGCTTGGCCCCCTTATAAATAATTCCCAGCCCCGCCTGGATAGCTTGCATGTTGAAACAAATTTTTAGTAGAGTTTAGGATTATAATTTATATTATATATAAGTAAAGAATATAGATATAAATCTAGATATAGATATATAGATAATTATAAACAATTTTTGATAAAACCAAAACAACAAGTATAGCACTCAGAGTTTCACCGGTTTGACTATTTTTTGTGCAATTCATATATTTTTGACCAATGATTTGTTGTATAATATATTCTTATAAGACGCAATATAATCTGGAATGACATATGAATTATATCGAATTATATTGCTCATGATTTTTTTGAATATCTTAGTAGCAGAAGCACTTTATTACTACTACCACCAAACATGGCAAAACAAGCACGTACTATACCGGTTTATGTGTAGGCAGGATTTAAAACTCGAGTATTTCGTTGTTTTCCCCAGTACTCGTGATTCTATCTACAAATTTGACTATACAATATTAGTACATTATAACATAAATCAGAAGACAGCCTATTTTTCAGGGGAATTTGTGCACATGAATATCCAAAGCTTCGCCGGCATGGCTAGTGAGATTCCCGTGGCCGTGATCCATGGATCCTGGCTGGGTTGTGTGGTTGGTTGCTGAATGTGTCCAATCCACGCCCTGATTGCCATGCAGAGAACAATCTGTGTGTGACTTCCAGCTGGGGTAGAGATAGATCCCTGGCCCCACCAAGATACCTCGACTCTTCAGTCCCTCCCATTGGGTAAAAAAGCTGGTGCCGATGATATCGGCTTTACTAGGTAGGAGCATGATTTTGAACCCAAAAACATTTTAAAAATCAAATTGCTTGCTGACCCTTTATGTTCTATCTATCCCCAGACATCAGAAAAGTTTTTTAAAAAAATCTTTTACACCCCACTAGTAGTACGATCGGGAGGGACTCTACTATAAATTAAAAAAATCAAATCAACCACTTCTAGAGATAAAAAGCTGCTTCGTCGAATTCAATATTTCCCCACACCAACCGCTCCACGTCCGAGTTCCACATCTCACTGACAGGTGGCCTCTAACAGGCAGGTCCCGCATGTCAGACGGGGTGGCTGGAGACCTTCCCTGTACGCTGTGGCCCTCTCCTCGCACCTACCGCGTCGAGGAATATAATAATATTTATTTGTACGCGGAACTCCAGAGATAATACTACTATTTGCCTGGGTATTAATTTGTACGTGTATTTTATTGGGATGAAACTCTCCAAATGGGCTCGGAGGCCAACTTGTTTCCCATCCTTGTCCTTGGTCGTCGCCAATATATATAGCCGCCCGATCCCTTCGTCTCAATCCCACACCACCACCTCCCCATCTTCTTCCTTCCTTGGGCCTGCCGTCGTCGCACCACAGCCGCCGCCGCCGGCCATGGCCTCCCTCACCGACCTCGTCAACCTCAGCCTCGAGGACACCACCGAGAAGATCATCGCCGAGTACATATGGTACGTACGGCGCGCGTTTCCCCTCTCCCCCCTTATTAATCTGCACGCAACAACGCTTTCTCTTTAATTTGCCCGCCTCGCTAGTCTGAAAAGAATCGATCTTGCTTGCGTCCGGCCGGCCGCCTTCTCATGGCCGGCGTTTCCACCCCGTCCGGAAGGAACGGGATTCGGCCGGAGAGGGTTTTGGGAGACGGACTGTCTCATGCTGTGCCGCATCTCTTGTTTTTATTTTCGTGATCATCATCAAGCGGAGGGGAGAGGCTTTATTTGTTGATTCCTCTTCGTGTAAAAAATCTGTTATTTTGGCTCGTTTATTCGCCCATGAATATTTGGCTTCAGTTTCGGATATGCTTCACGCGCAGTATTCGTACCCTTTTTGTTTGTCCTGCTCTGCACTCTGCTGCGGGAGGATCTCCACAGCGGCAGACTGCCTCTCTGCTACCGGGTCCCGCACCGGCCACCGCACCGCACCGCTTACTTGGTGTTATTATCACTGGCCACCGCCAGATGAATCTGTTGTCTGAAAGATCTAATCGCATGTCTTACGCGTTAATTGACACCCCCTGATACCAGTATTATTAGTACTCAAAAGATGCAAGTTTTGTTTTGTTTTTAAACACACACGTCTTGGTCAGTCTGTTGGGCGATTTGATCCCCATCTTAATGCATGCCTTTTTTTTTGGGTTGCAGGATCGGTGGATCTGGCATGGATCTCAGGAGCAAAGCCAGGGTAAGATAAAAGATTCCAGCACTTGGAGGAGGGTACCCCGGGATACTGTTTGTGGTGACTAGTCACTCACTTATCTCTGAAGTCACCATCCGCTGAGCTGTGTTCTTTGGCTTACATACAGAGCTCTGCTCACTACCACTGCAATTGATTTTTTTCCCCTCATCTATTTCGTAAAATCATACTGATCTTGTTGGTTCTGGTGCTGGTGCAGACCCTCTCCGGCCCGGTGACCGATCCCAGCAAGCTGCCCAAGTGGAACTACGACGGCTCCAGCACCGGCCAGGCCCCCGGGGAGGACAGTGAGGTCATCCTGTAGTAAGTGTCATGGCATGCCAAGCTTGGATGCAACCCTCTTTTGTTTGTTTGTTTGTTTTACTAGCAAACATGGAACGATCCTTATCTCTTGGGCATGTGCCACCCTGCAGCCCGCAGGCTATCTTCAAGGACCCATTCAGGAGGGGCAACAACATTCTTGTAAGTTTCCACTTCTATCATTCACAACTGACATGAACCACGTGTTTCTGTGTACAGTTCATTGGTTCAACTCAGATCAGTTCATCTTTGTGGGAAAAAAAACCTGTGTTTTGTTTCATCAAGTAAACTAAAAGTTGTATGTACTGTATAAATAGTTTGGATTCTGCCTGATGTAGGTTGAACTATCTTTATGCAGCACTAATGTTTGCTGATGCAATTTCTCTCGTCTGAACTTAGTCCAGTTGTGCAGTATTGCAAATTGTATATAACATGATGACTCGGTGTTATGAGCTTAGATATCCTTTTTTTTAATTTAGGTTTGAGTATCTGGTGTACCAAACCGTGGTTTTGGAATCCAATTGATCATTCCATCAACTCGTCTAATAGTAGGGACCACTCTTAGGTGTTTAATGAACTCGTTTGACCCGCAGGTCATGTGCGATTGCTACACCCCAGCTGGCGAGCCAATTCCCACCAACAAGAGGTACAACGCCGCCAAGATCTTCAGCAGCCCTGAGGTCGCCGCTGAGGAGCCCTGGTATGCCAATCGCCCCCTAGATATTTGTAATGAATAAAGCCTAAACGTGTATCTATCTTTGTATGATTGATTGACCATGACTGTCCTTGCAAATGGTAGGTATGGTATTGAGCAGGAGTACACCCTCCTTCAGAAGGACACCAACTGGCCCCTCGGGTGGCCTATTGGTGGCTTCCCTGGCCCTCAGGTACACACAGGATGGCTTCATTAATATGTTTGCTTAAGACTTGCTTCATCGATTCGGTCCTACATTTGTTGAAGTGTCACCTAAATGATGTCCACTGTCCGTGTTTAGGGTCCTTACTACTGTGGAATCGGTGCTGACAAATCATTCGGGCGTGACATTGCTGATGCCCACTACAAGGCTTGCCTGTATGCAGGCATCAACATCAGTGGCATCAACGGAGAGGTCATGCCAGGACAGGTGAGATACTGCTACTACTGCACTTGGCAAACTTCTTTAGTATCCCTGAAGCTACCATCTTTCTGACCATGGCGAACATTGCGCTTGGTTTCAGTGGGAGTTCCAAGTTGGACCATCTGTCGGCATTTCTTCAGGCGATCAGGTCTGGGTTTCTCGCTACATTCTTGAGGTATGATGTCACATCTTCTCAACTCTCTATGATCAAATATAGCGCTGTCTTAACCAATCATGATTTGCAACACTTGTGTGGTAATAACCTGTGCTCCTTCTCTTTATAGAGGATCACCGAGATCGCCGGTGTGGTGGTGTCATTCGACCCGAAGCCCATCCCGGGTGACTGGAACGGTGCCGGTGCTCACACCAACTACAGCACCAAGTCCATGAGGAACGAGGGCGGGTACGAGGTGATCAAGGCCGCCATTGAGAAGCTGAAGCTGCGGCACAAAGGAGCACATTGCTGCCTATGGCGAGGGCAACGAGCGCCGGCTCACCGGCAGGCACGAGACTGCCGACATCAACACCTTCAGCTGGGTACGCCCCCATTCATTTCTTCATATGTATATTGTGCTGCTGCTGCATCGTGGAGAAGCCATGTGCCAACTGTTTGTATGCCTGTGCCGTGCAGGAGTGGCCAACCGTGGCGCGTCGGTGCGCGTGGGCCGGGAGACGGAGCAGAACGGCAAGGGCTACTTCGAGGACCGCCGGCCGGCGTCCAACATGGACCCCTACGTGGTGACCTCCCATGATCGCCGACACCACCATCATCTGGAAGCCCTTGAGGCGAGGCGGCGTCCCTGCCCAAGCTTGCTTTCGTCCGTCCGTCCAGCTCGCCGTGTCGTGTCGGTTTGTTCCGCGGCTGTGGCCGTTGCATTACAGGGTCCGTCCAGCGATTGCGCAACAATTGCTCCTTCCGTTCCGTTTGCTTATACTACTCTACTACTGCTGCTATATACTGCATTTTAGCTAGAATTTGGGTCAGGTCGTGGTGTGCCAAAACAGAACTCAAACAACTCTGTTGCTTCGACGCTTCACACTTCCATTCCATATTTCCATGCCGTCTGTCTGTTCGCTTGGGTGGTCTCCCTCTCTTCCTTCAAACCTGTGTAATCCCTCCACAATTGCCGTACCACACTTGTGGTACCTTTCAGTACTTGCTGCATTCTTGTGCATTGTAAAAGTGGTCCGTCCAAATGTTTGTGGCTCTCCTTGGTTGCTGATGCGATAAGGAAATCGTCAGTGGGTTGGCTGGCAACGTTATTGTCATAGTCGCCCATCGGCATATCGTTTGGATGCATAAGTTATTAGGTCAGATTCTGAACGGACGATTTGTCTTTTCCCGGAAATTCCAGCTCAGAAATATTTGTTTGATTTGGTCGACGAACTTATCACCCCATGGATGAATAAATTAGTCTGTTTAGGTCAGATTCTGAACAGACGGTTTGTTTTTTAAAAGGAAAATTCAGCATCACCGAGAAGTTTGTTTGGTTCTCGGTCGATGAATCTATCGCTGTCGGTTGAGGTGTCACGCGACACAGCTTAATGCTTGGCTGTTAGCACATCAGCACATGAGAAGTGGAGAGCAAGCGAACTCGTCAGAGTTCACGAGGCCCGACCAAGAATTTCGTCCACAACCACGAGTAGGAACGAGCTCGAAATTTTCGTCTCGGACTACAGGCCATCTGAGTTCCCCATGTTCATTTTGATCGGATCAGACCGTCGATTGTTCATATATACGTCTAATCGGATTGGATCAGACTGTCGAAAAGCAGGGACTCCCAGCATGCCATCTTGCAATCGAGCTCTCACCAATCACCATTCATCAACCCAACTACTACTGCGGGAGAGGATGGAAATTGCTTTTGACGTTGATTCACATCGTTGAATTGTGGACACTGGCGACCCACGGCACCTTCACCAACTCCGGTGACATTGCACGGGCACAACGCAACCACTCGGCTTGAATGGCCATTCTCCCAGTTTGTCCGGTCAAAGCCTGACGGCCCTCCATGGTACTCAACTTTGTTTATGCAGCGTCTCAACTTCCACCAGCATTTTGGTGTGCTTCCAAGTCAAAATATTACATACAAGTACAGTGGCAACGCAGATTGGTTCCACTAGTCTTCGTCTACTTATCCAATGGCACGGTTAAAGGCCAGCCATCCTTTTTGTTGCCGGAAAGGGCTGATTGGCCGACATGATCTGTCGCCATGGATCCACAAGGATAGGAAGCGACTACTCAGGAAGCACCACTTCGTTACGCGAAAAGCTAATCACGGATCACTGCCTTGTAGGTGTAGCCCTGGGTTAGCGATAATCTCCTATAAACTACTCTGTTTCCTAGGAACGCAATTGGAGTATATGGCATCGCATCAATCTGCGTCTCCGATGAGAGAAAATGCGGCACAAGCGACACAATGGGGGTGCAGCCTAGTCACTCATGACTTTACCAGTGCCAACCTACCAGCTTGTCTGCTGGCCGTGTGTATCATCGTCAAGAAAGCTTAGATATTATTTGTCATGTACCACTGCCGGATGATGGCGCAGATTTGGAATCCTAGATGTCATATTTGCGTACTGTACATACGAAATACAGTGTAATACGTGAGAAATTCATTTATGGACGGAGACAAATACACAAGTACATAGGCACATCAAGAAACCAAGAGAACGATATGTGATGACCTTTTCCTGGAAACCAATCCTTTCCCGGTTGAGCCATCAGCATATGAGTGGACCAAAACCACACTGGAATCAGAAGCTGCTGTCAACTAACAATTATTGACAATATATGAACTGATTTAATACTTTTTCCTAATGACAAATGAAAAAGCAGCTACGCTTCTGCTTGGGGAACGACGAGGGCCCGTTCGGCTCACAGCAACTGGAAATAACGAGGGACAAAAGTACAGTTTAAATCTTCCAGGCATCTGAACCACTCAGAACAGCAATGAACAGGCCGTCACTTGTGCAGCTACATGAGGCGTTTGAAACAAGCAGAGGAGCAAGTCCCAGAATCTAGAGGAAACCTTCAGTGCCTTGGCCGGCACGCACTAACCTCCCCTGTACAGTTCCAGTGCCTCGTTCATGACACTGGCTCGCGACAGAAGCTGCGCTCCTTCTTGCTGGACGGGTGAGTCAAGAGGTCCGAATCTCCTCCGATCTTCCCAAGTTTCTCATAGACCGAAGGGGCAACACGTGGATCGTAACCAGCAGCAGCGAGCAGCAGGAGCCCGATGTGGTCAGCCTCTATCTCCATTCTGCAGGGACATAACAATGTCAGAAGTGCTTTCAGCAGGCAACAGGGTAGATAAATGAATGGCACACAAAGTCAAGATCGATTCTTGTAATAGGATTTAGTCATCCGCCTGAGCAACCAGTTATTTCTGAATAGCAGAAGTGAAGAAGGCTTCTACTGAAGATGGACAGACAAGATTACAAGCATGTCATACAGCAAAAGTGCGACACGGCTAACTAATCAATCCTAGCAATGAAGGAGCAATATTTCAATACTTCTCACATGATGCAACGTTTCAGATTTATTTAGGTAGCCAAACTACGTAACAGACGCAACGGCAACTAAAGCTAACAAAAGTACTTGGCTACTGAACCTCCTCACGACTCCAATTCACCACTATCCAAGCCTCAACATGGCATGTCATTATCAGAAGAGAAGATTGAACCTCTCTACTTGGGCTGTCTGGACCAACTTCAATCCTGGCTCAAACAGGAGAGGTATTAAAGCTTCAAACTCTTTGCTATGAGTCCAACCAATTAAAGTGATAATGTTTCGAGGACTATATGACTATCTCGTATGCGAGTTCCTGTATTCCTAGTAAGGCATTAGTAGCGTAAAGTACTCTGCTTGTTCCCCTTGCCAGGATTTTAGTAAATAAGCTTGCTCTGACCTTACCTTTCCTTCCTAGCTTTGAGAGCAATACTACCAATAACACAACACATTAAAACTATCCGACTTAGGAATAGGCGGGAATAAAGGAATCCACCATGTGATTTTGCCAATTGAAATACACACTAATCTATAGTGATAATTGAGTGGCTGTTACTTTAATGGCAAAAAGCTGTCCATATTTACTCTAGTGAGCCTCCTCACATAAGATTCCACCACCACTGTCCAAGCCTCAACTTGGCATGTCATATTGTCATTATCAGAAGAGAAGTTTGAACCTCTCTACTTGGCATGTCTGGACCAACTTCAATCCTGACTCAAACAGGAGGTAATAAAGCTTCAAACTCTTTGCTATGAGTCCAACCAATTAAAGCGATAATGTTTCAAGGACTATATGACTATCTCTTATGCGAGTTCCAGCATTCCTGGTAACGCACTAGGGAGCGCAGTACTCTACTTGTTCCCCTTGCTAGGATTTAAGTAAATAAGCTTGCTCTGACCTTGCCTTTCCTTCCTAGCTTTGAGAGCGATACTACCAATAACACAACACAATGAAACTATCCTACTTAGAATAGGTTGAACTAGAAATTGGCGCGGCAAGGCCGCTTTAATAGAACCGTGATATTTTTTATATAAAAGCTATTTTTTGTTGTGAAATGGTTTCGTTAACTATGTAGGCTTTGTTTCATATATGTAGTTAAAATAATTTTTATAAGATTAATGTAGTTAGATAATATTTTTTTTATATATGTGTGTGTTATTTTTTTATCTTACTTTGCATTCAGAGTTAGGGTGATTGGATGAGTATAGTGACTTTTGCTATGTGATATTTTATTTTTATTATTGAAAATGGAAGTATAACTTTTTATGGAGGAAAGAGGCTAAAAGTATTTATTAAGTAGCTGTAAGTTTAATGTGATGATATTTTATCATAAAGATTTTTGAATAGTTTTCTATTTTTGTTTTTTAATTTGATTTTTAATATGTACCCATAAAAAGACATAGGAATAGTGTACAACAAAACCCTTCATTTAAAACATGTTCTATTTTGGTTCCATTGCATAGATATGTTTATGAGGGATTTCGAAACAATTTGATTTTCTATTTTTACGATTTTTCTTTTAATTTACTATGCATTTTTAAAGTTTTACCTAATTTATTCATGTAAAAAAAGAATCGATAAGAGAAAAAGAGTTAGTCGAATTTGGCCCATCAAGGCCCAAGCAAAGGCCCGAGTGGGGAGGAGGCCGGCCTTGGATGTGGCGTGATTTTAAAAACTGCGAGGGCTTGCCCGCAATATCTCTTGTGAGAAGCCCCGACTTGCGGGTTGATTTCCTATAACTTTGAGGGTCTTTTCGTAAAATGACCGAGACTCGCCCGATCTGGGCCGTCCGTCCGGCGAGGGACGGACGGCCGAGGGTAGCCAGCGACGTGGCCACGCTGGCTGGCCCTCTTTTGGTGCTACTTCGTGGGGTGAAAGATAAAGGAATCCACCATGAGGTTGGCCATTTGAAAAAACACACTAATCTATAGTGATAATTGAGTGGCTGTTACTTTGATGGCAATAGCTTTCCATATTTACTGAGGTAAGGTCTTTTCAAATAGCCATCAAAGGAAATTTTCATGGCAAGCATGGGCAATTGAGTAAAATGGAAAACTATTGCCATCAAAGTAAAAGCCACTCAATTATCACTATAGAATATAGATTAGTCCATCTTTCGAATGACCAATTTTCGCACTCAAAAATCCTGAAGCATCCAGCTACAAGAAAATTTGTCAGAAATTTAAACAGCATACTTGGGTTATAAATACCTAAATGGTGAAGCTCCGGTGGTTCAGCTAAAATGATATCATTATAGTGGTTTTGTTAGATTGGCAGCAAAGCCATTCCAGGATAGGCTGCCCGAGCACATTCTATATGCTACTTCCATGCTTATTGGATCTACTTTACCAAAGCAAAAAGGGAAGGCACTCGTTTGAAGATTTGTGTGAAGAAACAATCCGAAGAAAAACAAAAAATGAGAAAACTTAGACACGGGTCTCTCCCAATACCCCTGTTGGCCTTTTGGGGCAATAGTTATGACCTCATTTCTAATAGTGCCAGTGACAAGGAGTCATAATAATGTCAAGAGTGACTGTTAGTTCATAGAAATATAAGTAGTATGTGCTGTCCTGAAAAAATCATCTGAATATCTTAATTTCTTATGTCAACTGCCTATCCACAAAAGGGCTAATAACCTAAAAGTGACTTGCAATTTTCAGACATCTTCAAAGTTTAAAGAAGCTGTTATATCAATTGGCAACTGATACTAATGCACCTACACAACTGGTGTCAATAACAACAAAAGGACCTGTTTTGTTTTGATACCTTTGCTTATATGTTCATCGACCTCATACAACCATACAATGAACTGAAATATTAAGATGGACCAGCTAGTTTGTTGTGCGTCTACTTAAAGGAAGCTGACCTTAACTTCAGCACAAAAAGCAACATTGAGGTCTACTTACAGAGCTCAATTTTGCATTTTACTTGCTTTTTATTTAGAAGATTAGTTGTGCCACATTTAGTTAACACATGAAGCTTATTGCACCAGAATGCATCACAACAACCAACATGAAATGGAGAAGCCCATACCTTGTCTGAAGGGTAAAACAAAACTAGAAAAGGAGTGTTAACACCGCCTTTATCAAGTCTGGCATGTAAATAATTAAACTGCAGGATGACAATCTGCAGGATTGTCACCCAGAGGTACTTAGTGAACTGCCTAGCGGCATGCCTTGCAATAGCATGCCCAACCTGCAAAAAATTGGCCACAAAGTTAGTTCCAATCCTCTGCAATCACCCTAATCCACATATTAACCTGCAGACCGAGGACCGCACCTCATGCCCAAGCACAGTGGCAACCTCAGCATCGGCCCTGAACTTGTTAAGCAATCCAGTGAAGACTACAATCTTGCCACCAGGCAGGCAAAATGCATCGACGGTGTCATCTTTGACAACGATCACCCTCCCAATTAAGCCCGTCCTTGTCGGGGAAGCACCGAGCATCGCTGCAGTAGCGTCGGCGTCGCGGTTCCTGATGGTGAGGTCTTCGGCGATGCCGCCATACCCATACGAGGCGTCCTCTCCGTAGGAGGCGGCGTGGCGTTGTGGCCGGAGAAGCCACGGTGGACGGCGCTGACGATCTCCGAGGCGATGAGGCGGACGCGGATGCTGTCGGGGTGGAGCGGGGCAGGATCTTCGGGCCGAACTCCTCCTTCACCAGGGCGAACAGGATCTCGCCGAGCTGGCGCTCGAGGCTCGGCGAGAGGACAACGAGGTGGGGAGCGGTTGGTGGGCACGGTCTCCAAATGGCTGAAGTAGAACGCGACCGCCCCGCCGCTGGTGATGAGGACCGCCACAGTGAGCTTCCGCCGGGACCGCCGCGGCGGTGCTGAAGTGGACGACCTCCTGCCGCCGCGGGGAGGTGTAGTAGTGCCTAGGTCTCGGCAACTGCGGCGGCGCTGGCGGAGGAAACCGGTCGGGAGACGGCCTCGCTTGTTGCGGAGGACGCGAGAGGCGTAATAGCGGTACCGTGAGGCCGACGACTGCGGCGGCGGCGGCGGCGCGGCTACATTGGGCCTGTGGCCGAGGAGCCGCGAGAGGACGGAGCGCGAGTTCTTCAAGCAGTTCATGTTACTTTCCCCGCGCACTAGAGCGTATTCGCTTGTGTTGTCTTATCTTGTTTAACTTATTTGTTCTTATGGAGTACAACTAGGTAAATAAACCGTCCGTTGCAATGGAAAAATAATATCTAATAATATATGTGTGAATATGTGTTATAAACACTTTTATGCTCAAATATTGAGAAAAAATAATGTCTAATAATATATGTGTGAATATGTGTTGTAAAACACTTTCAGCACGGATGCTCAAATATTAATTAGGGCACCAAAGGTATCAACGTGTCTATGTCTATATAATTAGAGTAATAATAAGTCTCCTTTTAGAGAAAAAAGACTATCATAAGATTCAGCACAAAGGTATAGAGTTAAAAATATTATTAGTTAACCTAATACATAACATGTAATGTTACATCTATCTAACTAGCTTAGCTTAGCAACAACATGTACCCATCTGCCCACAAATAAAAGTCCGTTCGACTTCTACATCTGTTTGACCAATTCGCCTTATTAAAAAAAAATAAGAAAATTTAGTTTTTTGGTGACTTGTTTTACTTGTTTTATCATTAGAGATACTTTCATAATGATCTAAAAAATGCGTTATTCTATTATTTGTTACCACGTAAACGTCAACTGCAGCGTTTATTGCCCAAACTCAATAATTCTCGATCGCACGCCCCCAAACTTTCATTTCGACTATCCAGTCCTCCTTTCAACTGCCGCGCGTGGCGGTGGAACCAAAGTCATCCAAAATTTTATAAAAAAAAAAAACGACGTGAACCTCACGCCGCCACAGGGTCCCTCTCTCGTCATCGCGGCGCGTGGATGCAAAGTCATCCAAAAATTTTATAAAAACCTCTCGCGAACCCTCTCGATCTATCCAGCGGCCCTCTCCCATCCCCCGGGGCGTTATGGGAGGTCGCGGGCTGTCGCCCGAACGCGCCGAGGCGTCCGAGGCCTCGCCACGGCGAGCCGGGCCGCTGGCCGCCCCGAGCCTCGGGCCCATGAGCAATGCCTCCCGCCGCGCCGTGCCATCAACGACCCTACGAAAACGTGCTAGAAAGTCCACCACCTGCGTGAACCACCTCTGCGGCGGGGCCGCGAGCACCTCGCCCACCACCGTGAGGCACGCAGCCATCCCCTCTCCCGTGCCCTTACACGCTAGGAAAAAGTCCACCACCTCGTGAACCACCTCGCGTTTCTTCCAGCCGTTTTACGTGAACTAGATCGAGGGCCGTTGTTACGCTCTAGCTACGCCGGGCCGCCATGGTCGCCGTCGCGAGTGGTCGCCGACACGCGGTGCTTTCGCTTTACTTGTACTAGATCGGGCGTCAAGATCTTGTGGTGAGGCTCGCCCGACGGTAATCCGGCCGTCAGAGTCTTTGCATCGACCGCTGAGGCCGCCGTCGCCATGCCCGGCTCTCCGCCGGCTCTTCCTCGCCGTGCACGCCGGTGGATCCTAGAAGGCAATGACGACGAACGTGCCGGGTGGAATTCCAACATGCGTTCGAGGCAAGCACAGGTGGGCCGCCATCGTCACCACGCAGCCGTGCGTGCAAGCGTGGGGCGGGCTGCAACCACCGAAGCGGTTGCTGCGGGCATGCGTGCAAGCCACCAGTGTCGCTGCTCGTGGGCGCCCGAGCAGGTGACTGCGTTCCGGCCACCGTCGCCACCTCGCTACGAGTACTGGCGACTACTGCGAGGTCAAGGCGAGCATTCGGTGGACGTGCAAACACTTGTAGGGGCAGCGCATGCATGCTAGGCACATAGAGGTGACCTGCTAGCATCACCAGGACATCCGCCGCTCCCATCCCAAAATTTGTCGGGCCTCGCTGCGTCTTTCTTCAATTCCTCGTAGCCATGGCTTCATGACCTCCCTAGTAATGTCCCTGGGCCAGCTTGCAAGATAAACCAAGGTAATTGCTCAATTTGGCAGATTTTGCGCCGCCGACCGCCATTGCCGTGGCCGGCACCCGACGCCGGTCCTGCGGTAGCTAGATGTCCCTGCCCCCTACTGGGAGAGCAAGCGCCGCCGCCATCGATGCCGAGGCACCAGCCACCGACCAGAGCGCTGATCGGCCGCTGCACGGGAGGAAGAAGCGGGTGGTGATGTGCCCCCTCGGCCGCCGCCCACCGCTCTGCCCGACGTGAGTTTCGACCCGATGGTTGGAGTTCTGAAAGGAGGAAGAAACCTGGTGGTTTTTGTGCTAAACTAGAATGACCAAGCCCCCTGGATGCACGACCACGTAGAACAGCATCGGGGGCTGGAGTAGTTGATTGGGAATTTAGGGGACGATAGTCGATTCGAGGACGCATCGTAACGAGCCAATAGTTTGGGGACCTACGGTGCATTTTACTTTTATTATTTATATAAAAAAGTTAAATAAGACAAATGGTCAAACAAGAATTGTGAAAGTTAAAAACGGACTTTGTTTATGGGATAGAGGAGTAATTATTGGTGCTGGCAGTCTCTAGGACTTGCTAAAAACTTGCAAGGCCGTCTTGACGTGCTCTCCCAGTTCCGTAGGCCCATAAAGGAATAGGTGTTCTTATTGGGCTTGGGCTTGGGCTTGCATGATAAGAAATTGGTCGAGACTTGCCCCGGGGCAACTGATGAGCATGACAGCATGACGAAGGAAATGAATCATTGAGCATCAGTTTTTTTTTGTTTCTCTTTACCACACATTGAGTAGTTGGACAGGATCATGAGCATATATTGTTCTAACGGAAAGGGGCTTGATTTTAACTCATGCGGATTTTTGGTTCGTCTTGGTTATCAAGATAAATCTGCTGAACTCAGAAGGGACGCCGCCTGTAATATGATGGAAGCTAATTATATTATATTATAACCATTCTCTTTTTTCCTCAAAGCTTCTATTTTGTGTTTCCCAACAAGAAGTAACTGCTTCAGTATTACTATCAAAGCATTTACGACCAAACAAGACACTGCATTTGTTGTTGCTAATTAATTGACCAGTGCTTCTCTCATAGGTATTCAGAATGTTCTTTCAGACCTGTGCTTGCTCTTCATTTGCTTTCACAAAAAAGAAGACTGCCATTACAAAATAAAAGATGGGAAATACCTAGAGCGTGCCTGGAAATATGGAGTTCTATAAGCGACCATCAACAATTTCTTTGTTAATCAGAGTAGAGAGACCTTCAGCCACCAAAAGAAAAAAAAATAGGGAGATAAAGGGTCTCCTTGTGTGAGACCGCGCGAGGGAGAGAAAAGAATCTAGCAGCCGCCCATTGAGCCGGACAGAATACTTGACAGTTCCCATACATTCTAGAACCCAATCTGTCCACCTTTTTGAAACCCAACTTTTGGAAAAGCTTTCTCCACATAGTTCCAGTCAACACTATCATACGCTTTTTGCCATAGTTCCAGTCAACACTATTATACGCTTTTGCCGGATCAAGTTTATAGGCACAAAATCCCCCTTTTGTCATGACACTGTTGGATGACGTGGAGGCATTCAAAAGCAATGATAGCATTGTTTGTGATCATCTGACCTGGGATAAAAGCACTTTGGGTTTCAAAGATGATTTCCTTTGGCAGAGGTCATAATTGTGTTCATCAAACATTTTGAGATCACCTTGTAGATGGCATTGGATAAGTTGATAGGTATATAATCCTTGAGTTCTTTGGCATCTTTATTTTTGGAATTAGCACTATAACTGTATCATTTATTCCATCAGGCATTTTACTCATTGCAAAGAAATGATTTACTCCTTTGATTACATCATTTTTTATCAAACCCCCAATTCCTTTGGAAAAACCTAGTAGGAAAACCATATGGTTCGGGTGCTTTTAGAGGGCCTATTTGAAATAAGGCATCACTGATTTCCTCGTCTGAGAAATCCTTGCATAGAGAGAAATTCATGTCATCATTTACTCTTGTCTGCAGGTTATCAATGACTGGATCAGGTTCCGTAGAGTGATCTCTTGTATAGAGATTAGTAATGAAGCCATTTGTTACTTTGCCAATAAGTGTTTCATCTGACACAATTCGACCATTGTCATCCTGGATGCTTAGTATTCTATTTTTCTTTGCTCTCCAAGATGTTTTCCTGTGGAAATAGCTGGTATTTTTTGTCCCACTCTTTTAGCCATAGGGTTCTAGAGCGCTGCCTCCAAAGCATTTCTTCCTTTATAAAGAGTTCTTCCATATCTACAGTTAGTTTTTTTCCTCTCTTGTTTGTCTGTGGGATTTGTGCTATGTGCGAGCTCCTCTAGTCGTTTTCTATATTTATCCATTTTCTTCGGCACAGATCCAATAGTGTTTTTGCTCCATGTTCTAAAATCAGACATGACCTCCTGGAGTTTTGACGCAATTTGGCCCAAGTTTTCCACACCTCCCTATCTCAGCCAAGCCTCATTAATAGTATCATTCATACTTGGTTCTCTTTCCGAATAGGCTTCATATCTGTGGCATTGCTTTACCTTTCTGAAATTTTGTGTATTGAACACGTTGAGTAGGATTGGAAGGCGATCAGATCTAAAACTTGCAATATGCTTTAGCGATGCATCTTGGAAGGCATTAGACCATGCTGGACAAGCAATAGCCCTATCAATTCTGCTCTTAACATTTTTTGTGCCATCCTGTTTGTTGTCATAAGTCCAAGGTAAAACCGTGGTATCCTAGATCATGGAGGTTGCAGTCAGATGACACATCTCTAAAATCTCTCATTTGTTTTTTCTCTCTATGTGAAGCAGAGAGGTGTTCATGCGGCCACATGGTTTCATTAAAGTCACCCATCATAAGCCATGGGCCAGACTCCATAGGCTTAATTCTTTTTAGTAAATCCCACGTAAGGTGCCTATCCTGAACACGAGCTTCACCATAGACAAAGGTACATCTCCATTTTATTGCATATGGCGGAAAAACAATGTTTACATCAATGAAGTGAGGCTCTATCTTTTTCAGCTCTACAGAAACATTGTCATCCCAGAACAAGGCAAGACCACCACCCTTACCTTTTCCTACCAAGACTAAAACATTATTTAGACCAAGACGATAGTGGAGCCCTTTCACAGTGTAATCTCTTTGTGTGGCCTCGGAGATGAACACCACACTTGGCATGTATGTCTGCACAAGGATCAATTCCTAAACTGTCGGGGCGCGGCCAAGCCCCCGGCAGTTCCAGCTTAGGATACTCATGGTGCCTGGCAATTGACCGGGAGCCCCATGCCTGGTAGCTTCCAAACCACCTTCTCCTTTCTTTTTCCTCTTCCACTGTTATGTTCCTTCCCATAGAAACAGACTCTGTATTGTCATGGGTGTTATCCCCAAAACTGACCAATTCCATCTCTCTCTCAGTCTTTTGAGTCCTTCCTCTCCTAGACATTCAGACAGAGTAGGAGGCCTAAATCTTTTTGCACTTTGATTGTACAAGTTGGTCTGATCATGTTCTACAGGTGGTATCATTTTGCTTCGATCTTCAAACTCTCCTGTGTTAGCTTTCCTGACCGACTTTCCTGTCTTCTTTTTGTTGACATACTTTCTGGAAGTGTAGCTTCAGGAGGAGTTGCAGCTTTGGTTTCTGAACTTTTCTTCTGCATCATGGTGGTTGTAGCATGGTCTGGCCTAGTCCCCGAGTGCCTGTTGTCCTTTTTCCTTCATCTGTTACAGATTTTGCTTTGTACAGAGTAGGATTACAAGGTTCTTTCCCCTCACAACTATCTCTAGAAGGATGTTTAGAAAGGACTCTTTCACTAGCAAGGACTACAGAAGAAGAATTTACAATCTGCTCTCCTAAATTGAAACACAATTTAGAGCTGTTTACTAGCTTGGATGTCTCTGTCATCGAGGTGGAGTTGATTTTTGTCCATCATGAGCAAGTTGGCCACACCAGTGGCCACCTCCTACTGCCGTATGTTGTAGAGCTTGGGCCTCCTTGTTGTGCTTGTACTGGCTTCCTCTGTTTGGCCCTCTCACTAGCCCCCTCTAACATGAGCCACGACTGGGGGTCGCCTTGGATGACCGGAGGGACGCAAAGCTCAACTGTGTATCTGGTTCTTCTTTTTGCCTCTAGTGCAAAACACTGGAGCTCTTTGTGTCCAATCAGTCCACAGTACAAACAAAAATTTGGGAGGCGTTCATACCGTAGATGTGTTATCACTTCCTCATCTGTTTCCTCATCGATCAAGGAGATTAACTTTTGGAGGGTAGAATGGAGTGGCAGAAGGACTCTTGCTCTGATGAAATTTTCACTGATGTTTCCATGAGAGTTGAGATCCACCAGGAGGACCTTACCCACCATCTCACCTACTTTTGCAGCAAGGTTCTTTGATAGGAGGTAGAAAGGGATCTTATGGAACTGCACCCAGATTGGAATCGTACTGAACTGAATCATCCTTACTTGAGTTTATTGCTACAACATTGAGATATGATTCGCAATATGCCGTAACATTTGCAATTCACAATGTCCTTCTAACATAAAGCTAATTGCAACAACATTCAGATAAGATTTGCAAAATGCCATACAGACATCCATGTTCTTCGGGGCCAAATTGAGGTCTCTAGCCAGCAAATGCCAACACACGAAAAACTAAGATATGTGCCATAAGGAAGGTTACTGGGAAACCCTAAACCCCAAGCCATATGCTTCCAGGCAGCAATATGGGAAGAACATACATTCTCTCATTCAATCTCAACCTATCAGTTTAAGGTATATCAGACTCGCTGCATAAGAGAGGGAAAAAAAGAACTTGGAGGACTTGCATAAGGGTTGTCTTACTGTGCGCGCGCGCATCAGGAGGGTTAGCAGCGCGCTGTAGTGAGTTAGTGGCACGCGAGGTCCACTCAGCCGAGGCATGAGTCGTTGTACAGTCCCCAGTCCACCTTCAGCCCAAGCCCATTTGACTTATCATGTCTAGTTTTTTTTTTGTCTTTAAAATGTCTTGGGCTGTTTTAGCTTCTCTTGTCTAGTTCTTTTAGGCCACTATTTTCTAATATACTTTTTTGTCTTTAAATCCATATAGATGCAAAAGTGCTATTTTCAAAATTCATACTACTTTATGTTCTATAATACTCCTTAAATCCTAACCTCAAAGAGGCGCCCGAAACCTAACCTCAATAGATGATCTAAACTCTAATCTCGAGAACGCTCTTAACTCTAATCTTAGCAAACGCTCTAAACCCTAATGTTAGTAAACGCTCCATATACTAATCTCGCCAGGCGCCCTACGCTCTAATCTCGAAACGCTCTAAACCCTAATCTCAAGAACGTCGCGAACTCTAATCTCAATAGACGATAATAAACTAACAATATATTAATAATATACTAACAAAATACTTATTAAGCACTAATCTCAAAGAAACCTCCTTGAATCCTAACCTCGTAGACGCTCTAAAACCTAATCTCAATAGACGATACATACCCTAATCTCAACAAACGCTCTTAACATTAATCTCATCAAACGCTCAAATCCAAATCTCAAAATGCTCTATACTAATCTCACCAACGCCATGAACCCTAATTCGGCAAGAGCCATGGACCCTAATCTTAGTAAGGCTATGAACCCTAATCTCTCGCAAAGCCATGAACCCTAATCTCGTCAAAGAACGCCATGAACCCTAATCTCGTCAACGTCATGAACCCTAATCTCAAGAAACGCTATGAAACCTAATCTTAGCAAACACCCTAAACGCTAATCTCAAAGAAATGCCATGAACGCTAATCTCAAAGAAATGCCCCGAATCCTAATCTCAAAGAAACTTTTGAACCCTAATCTCAAAGAAATGTCATAAACCCTAGTGTCTGTTAATGCTCTATAAGCTAATCTCAACAATCGCCTTGAACCCTAATCTCAGTAAATACATTAAACCCTAATATCAGCGAGCGCTATGAATCCTAATCTCGCTTAATAAGTTATACCCTAATTTCAGCAAAACATTATAAAACTTGTACTCATAGGTTCAAAACTTTGAGATTTCCAAACTCTACACCTAAATTCAAGAACTTTATACTAGCTCATTTCAAACTTTCTAATGAAATGCTATGAACTTTGTACATCCAAAAATATAACTTTAAATTTCAAAACTTCGTCCTCCATATTTATAAACTTTATACTACATCATGTGAAACTTTATACTCCTAAACGCAAAACTTTATCAGCGAAAAATTATTCCGTACTTTTGTAGATCTCGTCGTAGTTAATTTAATGGTGCAAACAAAATGTAAAATAGATGCTTGAGTAGAAAGTTATTACATTTTAAAGTTTGTAGATTGTTTCTGGAAAAAAAAAATCCCATGTACATCCGTCCTCCCAGCGCTGCTTCCCCACTCCCTACTCGTGCCACGCGCACACGCGCGCGCAATAAGATTCCTGCTCGCCACAGAGTTGATCAACCGGATAACCGTAGCATTTTATACTTTTATTTAGCATCATGTTCTCAGACAAATAAAACTGGAGTATATGGCATCGCATCAATCTGCGTCTCCGATGAGAGAAAAATGCGGCGGAAGCGACACGGGGGTGCAGCCTAGTCACTCATGACTCTTACCAGTGCCAACCTACCAGCTTGTCTGCTGGCCGTGTGTATCATCGCCAAGAAAGCTTAGGCTAGTCAACGGTGAGTTTCATTTCTGACAAGCCATATAAATAAAATGAAACTTAAATGAAATCCTACTCTCAATGGAGAGTTTCATCCCGTGGTTTCATAGGCGATTTAATTTTACGACTGAAGATACGCAGATTCGTCTTGCAAAGAGTTTCACCAAGATAAAACTTTTCCCTTCTCTCTCTTCAGTTTCATGCAAAAAAATAAACTTTTGCGACGCCCCTATTTAACGCGCATAAACAAACACTTGAAAACCCCATCGAGGCCACGGGTCTTAGATATTGTTTGTCATGTACCACTGCCGAATGATGGTGCAGATTTGGAATCCTAATGTCATGTTTGCGTACATACGAAATTAGAGTAATACACGGGAATTCATTTATGGACGGAGACAAATACACAAGTACATAGGCACGTCAAGAAACCAAGAGGGAACGATATGTGATGATCTTTGCTGGAACTCAAATCATTTTCCGGTTGAGCCATCAGCATATGAGTGGACCAAAACCACACTGGAAACAGAAGCTGCTGTCAACTAACAATTATTGACAATATATGAACTGATTTATTTCTTTTTCCTAATGACAAATGAAAAGCAGCTACGCTTCTGCTTGGGAACGACGAGGGCCCGTTCGGCTCACAACAACTGGAAATAACGAGGACAAAAAGTACAGTTTAAATCTTCGCGATCTGAACCACTCAGAACGCCAATGCACAGGCCGTCACTTGTGCAGCTTCGTGAGGCGTTTGAAGCAAGCAGAGGAGCAAGTCCCAGAATCTAGAGGAAACCTTCAGTGCCTTGGCCGGCACTAACCTCCCTGTACAGTTCCAGTGCCTCGTTCATGACACTGGCTCGCGACAGAAGCTGCGCTCTCTTCTTGCTGGACGGGTGAGTCGAGAGGTAGTTATTCAATGCCGAATCACCTCCGATCTTTCCAAGTTTCTCATACACTGAAGGGGCAACACGTGGATCGTAACCAGCAGCAGCAAGCAGCAGGAGCCCAATGTGGTCAGCCTCTATCTCCATTCTGCAGGGACATAGCAATGTCAGGAGAGATGCTAAAAAAAAACAAACAGTGTCAGGAGAGCTTCCAGGAGGCAACAAGGTAGATAAACGAATGGCACACAGTCAAATCGATTTTTGTAATATGACTTAGTTAACCTCCTGAGAAGCCAGTTATTTCTGAATAGCAGAAGTGAAGAAGGCTTCTACTGAAGATGGACAGACAGGAAGCAAGTCATATGGGAAAGGTGTGAGGCGGCTGACTAACCAATCCTAGCAATGAAGAAGTTATTTTTCAACACTTCTCACCTGATGCGAACATTTCAGATGTATTTAGGTAGCCAAAGTGTCAAACTATTAACAGACGCAAAGGCAACTAAAGCTAACAAAAGTAACTGGCCACTGAGCCTCCTCACATAAGATTCCAATTCACCACTGTCCAAGCCTCAACTTGGCATGTCATATTGTAATTATCAGAAGAGAAGTTTGAACCTCTCTACTTGGCATGTCTGGACCCATGTCTGGACCAACATCAATCCTGGCTCAAACAGGAGAGGTAAACTCTCTGCTATGAGTCCAACTGATTAAAGTGATAATGTTTCAAGGACTATATGACTATCTCTTATGCGAGTTCCAGCATTCCTGATAACGCACTAGGAGTGTAAAGTACTCTACTTGTTCCCCTTGCTAGGATTTAAGTAAATAAGCTTGCTCTGACCTTTACCTTTCCTTCCTAGCTTTGAGAGCGATACTACCAATAACACAACACAATGAAACTATCCTACTTAGGAATAGGTTGGAATAAAGGAATCCACCATGAGGTTGGCAATTTGAAATACACACTAATCTATAGTGATAATTGAGGGCTGTTACTTTAATGGCAAAAGCTGTACATATTTACTCTAGTGAGCCTCCTCACATAAGATTCCAATTCACCACTGTCCAAGCCTCAACTTGGCATGTCATATTATCATTAGCAGAAGAGAAGTTTGAACCTCTCTACTTGGCATGTCTGGACAAACTTCAATCCTGACTCAAACAGGAGAGGTATTAAAGCTTCAAACTCTTTGCTATGAGTCCAACCGATTAAAGTGATAATGTTTCAAGGACTATATGACTATCTCTCATGCGAGTTCCAGCATTCCTGGTAACACACTAGTAGCGTAAAGTACTCTACTTGTTCCCCTTGCTAGGATTTTAGTAAATAAGCTTGCTCTGACAATACCTTTCCTTCCTAGCTTTGAGAGCGATACTATCAATAACACAACACAATGAAACTATCCTACTTAGAATAGGCTGGAATAAAGGAATCCGCCATGAGGTTGGCCATTTGAAATACGCACTAATCTATAGTGATAATTAAGTGGCTGTTACTTTGATGGCAATAGCTTTCCATATTTACTCAAGGTAAGATCTTTCAAATAGCCATCGAAGTAAATTTTCATGGCAAGCATGGGCAATTGAGTAAAATGGAAAACTATTGCCATCAAAGTAAAAGCCACTCAATTATCACAATAGATTAGTCCATCTTTCAAATGGCCAATTTTCACATACTCAAAAAATTCAGAAGCATCCAGCTACAAGAAATTTTGTCAGAAATTCAAACAGCATACTTCGATTATAAATACCTAAAAGGTGAAGCTCCAGTGGTTGAGCTAAAAGGATATCATTATAAGTGGTTTTGTTAGATTGGCAGCAAAGCCATTCCAAGATAGTCTGCCGAGATCATTCTCTATGCTACTTCCATGCTTATTGGATCTACTTCCCAAAGCAAAAAGGGAAGGCACTCGTTTGAAAATTTGTGTGAAAAAAACAATGCCAAGAAAAACAAAAGCGAGAAACTTAGGCACGGCCTCTCTCCAATACCCCCTGTTGGCCTATTGGGGGCAATAGTTATGACCTCATTTCTAATAGTGCCAGTCACAAGGAGTCATAATAGTGTCAAGAGTGACTATTAGTTCATAGAAATGTAAGTAGTATGTGCTGGGTCCTGGAAAAATCATCTGAATATCTTAATTTCTTATGTCAACTGCCTATCCACAAAGGGCTAATAACCTAAAAATGTGAATGGAAATTTACAGACATCTTCAAAGTTCAAAGAAGCTGTTATGTCAATTGGCAACTGATACTAATGCACCTACACAACTGGTGTCAATAACAACAAAAGGACCTGTTCTGTTTTGATACCTTTGCTTATATGTTCACCGACCAGTGTTACAACCATACAATGAGCTGACATATTAAGATGGCCCTGCTACTTTGTTGCATGTCTACTTCAAGGAAGCTGACCCAATGCATCACACACATAGCAACATTGAGATCTACTTATAGAGCTCAATGTTGCATTTTACTTTTATTTAGAATATTAGGTGTGCCTCATCATTCAGTAACACATGAAGCTTATCGTGATCCAGAATGCATCACAACGAGCAACATGAAATGGAGAAGCCATACCTTCGTGAGAAGGGCAGCCTGAGGAGGAGTGTTGACACCGTATTTATCAAGTCTGGCATGTAAATAAACTGAAGGATGATAATCTGCAGGATTGCCACCCAGAGGTTCTTTGTGATCTGCTCAGCGGCGTGCCTTGCAATAGCATGCCCAACCTACAAAAAAGGGCCACAAAGTTAGTTCCAATCCTCTGCAATCACCGAAATCCAAAGATTAACCTTGCAGACCAAGGACCTCACCTCATGCCCAAGCACAGTAGCAACCTCAGCATCGGCCCTGAACTTGTTAAGCAATCCAGTGAAGACTACAATCTTGCCACCAGGCAGGCAAAATGCATTGACGATGTCATTTTTGACAACGATCACCTCCCAATTAAGCCCGTCGAGGTGCCCCTGTCTGCGGCTGCGCCCCGCGTGCCTTACCACGGCTCCGGCTCTCGGTCACCCACCTGTCATCCAGAACCTCGTCGTCTCGTTGGGCCGCCACGGCAGCGCTCGCGTCCTTGTCGGGGGAAGCACCGAGCATCGCTGCAGTAGCATCGGCGTCGCGGTTCCTGATGGTGAGGTCGTCGGCGATGCCGCCGTACCCATACGAGGCGTCCTCTCCGTAGGAGGCGGCGTGGCGGTTGTGGCCGGAGAAGCCACGGTGGACGGCGCGGACGATCTCCGAGGCGATGAGGCGGACGCGGATGCTGTCGGGGTGGAGCGGGGGCAGGATCTTGGGGCCGAACTCCTTCTTGAGCTGGGCGAACTGGGTCTCGCTGAGCTGGCGCTCGAGGCTCGGCGAGAGACGACGAGGTGGGAGCGGTTGGTGTAGGGCACGGTCTCCAAATGGCCGAAGTAGAAGGCGACCGCCCCGCCGCTGGTGATGAGGACCGCCGCCGTGAGCTTCCGCGGGTCGTGGTACCACCGGGACCCACCGCGGCGGCGGTTGAAGGGACGACCCCTGCCGCCGCGGGGAGGTGTAGTAGTGCCTAGGGTCTCGGCAACTGCGGTGGCGTCGGCTGAGGAACCGGTCGGGAGATGGCTGGCTTGTCGCGCAGGACGCGGGAGGCGTAGTAGTGGTACCGCGAGGCCGGCGACTGCGTCGACGTCGGCGGCGCGGCTACATGGGGCCTGTGGCGGAGGAGCCGCGAGAGGACGGAGCGCGAGTTCTTCAAGCAGTTCATGTTGTGTGTAATTTTCCCTTTTTGAGGGGATTTCACCGAGCGGCGGCGTTCGATCGCTACGGCAGCGCTGGAATTGGCATTTCAGATTTGCAGTAGGTTGCCAGATGGCGGCGCCGCTTGCGCCGCCGTGCGAAGTCGTGCCGCCTGGCAGTCTCTAGAACTTGCTCAGAAAATTCGCAAGGCCCGTCTTGGCGTGCCTCCCAGTTTCCTAGGCCCATAAGGGAATAGGTGTTCTTATTGGGCTTGGGCTTGCACGATGAGAAACAGGTCGAGACCCGCCCCGGGGCAAACTCGAGCATGACAGGGTGACGAAGGAAATGAAATGGATCATGACTTCATGAGCATCAGTTGGACTGGTTCATTGGTGAGCATAGATTTTTTTTTTTGGAAAGGGAGCATGATTCTTAAGTCATGCGGATTTTTGGGTCGTCTCTGACTCTGTTGTCAAGACAAATCTGCTGAACTCAGTAGGAACAACGTCTATAATATGATGGAAGCTAAGTAGATTTCATATTTTATTCATAATCATATCCTCGTGCGCAGTAGTATTTCCTAATGGAAATGGGGATCCCCGGTTCGGGAAAAAAAATAACCCATATCCTCGTGCAAGTCAAAGTCATCTAGAATCAGGATCAACACCTGATAGAGCATCTCGACGCATGATCGTTTTATTATTATTGTAC
>JADLZK010012196.1:0-181903 GCA_015847255.1 Hyparrhenia diplandra | reverse complement strand
CTCAGCCATGCGTACTCTGCTGTCAAGAGATGTGTGTGTGTGTGTGTGTCCGTGAAAGCAAAAGGCCGGGCGGTCAACAAAGACTAGGCCTATTAACAAAGTGGAGTAAAGACAATTAATTAGCTGCTCCTGCTGCAGCCTACAGTACTCTTTATTGCCCGTTAACTTTGCCCGATGGCAATAAGCAATCGATTTCAGACTGACACCGTGAGACGAGAGAATTTCAGAGACGACGACGACAGCAGAGATGTTGCTGTCTGTGCCTGCTGCCTGCTGGTCGATCTACCTTGGCTTCTTTTTTTAAAAAAAAATTGCCGAAAATGCATGGCTTGTTCCTCTGTTTGATTGCTGGATCGCCAGATACATTTGGACTGTGAATAGAATAGGTGCATTGCCAGTGGCGTATAGCAGGCAGGAGCAAAACAAACTTTGGTATGGTAGCCTAAAATTAAAGATTAGAGCTACTGTAAGTGGCAGGAACTTCTTGTGACTGTGAGCCTGATCGCATCACACTGTCACAATAAAAAAAAAAAAAAAAAAAAATAGCTGCATGCTACTGCATGGCACCATGCGTGCTAATGGCGTCATCTTCTTCTAATTCGTCTAAAGTAACAAGGCATAGCGACGACAAACAAGAAGGGCGACGTACGTCGTCAGTGGGTCAGTTGGATCGGAACAGCGTACGCGGTGTCTCCGTTGCTCCACCGTCGCCGCCGGCACGCGGTAACGGCGACGTCGGCGGCGTGTAGAACATCGTCTCCGTGTCCGTCTCCTGCCCGTCGCCGGCCGCCGCCTCCTCCTCCTCGTCGTCGCGCTCCTCGTAGATGGTGTAGAGCGCCCGCGAGACGTCGGGGCCGCCGAACCACCGCTCCCGCCACGCCGCCACCTCCTCCTCCTCCGTGGACATGGGCGTGGACGACGATGGCGCGTCGCCGTCCCCGGCAGAGGCGGCGCTCGGGGCCGGCGTTCGGGAGCCCTGCGGCGCGGCGGCCGGCTCGACGCGCGCGCGGCGGCGACGGCCCGAGAAAAGCAGGATGAGGACGGCGAGGTGGCGCCGGACCTCGGTGTTGGTGGTCTTGGTGGTGGGCGTCGAGAGCGGCAGCTCGGACCGCCGCTTGCTGCTGCTCCCTCGCCGCCACCGGTCTCGGCAGAGGGCGAGGAGGAGGAGGACGAGCGCGGCGCCGGCGACGAGGAGGGCGAGCGCGGCTGCCTCGAGGCGTCTCATGGATTGGACTGGAGTGGAAGTGGGAGCTGCAGGGCGGCTGTGGCTTGCCGTTGCGGTTTGTCTGGGATGCGAATGGTTCACCTAACCGCAAGCGCAGCAGAACGGGACGGAAGAGACGGCAACGGAATGAACGCCCGCAGAGGACGGACAACGGGCGGGAGAGAGTTTTCCGTTCCGTTGTGCTTTTGGGTCCCGTCCTGTCCCTTTGAACTTTGGAGTTGGTTGGAGGGAGGAAGATCGATGGCCAACCAACCCATCCAAATCCAACCAGAATTTGTTGTTTGGGTGTAAAACATGATTAGGCCTCAACTCAAAGACGAGGCCCGGCCAAACCCCAGGGGCTGGGGCTGGGGCTTCGCTTTACGCAGGCTTTAGCTTTGCCACAAATGTGCAGCACCTGCACTGCCTTGCTTTGCTTTCACCTGCTGCTGCTGCTTCCAGCTTTGCTTTTTACAAAGGAAGGCATGTGCTAGAAAGCAGTGTTAAATCGTCAGATACTGGCGAATTGGCACAGAGTCCAAATGGTAGACGGCCTAGTGGGGCTACCCACCGGGTTCAAATCCCTGCCGCACCTTTCCCCCGATTTTCCTGTGATTTTCCTACAAGCATGCATTAAGTGGTGACGCTGTTCGCCGACGACGGCGCCAATGGTGGTGGTGATTCTCGGAATCTCCAGACCGCCGGGTGCTCGGTTAACGGAGAGATCGTTTCATGGGGAGGGTTTGGCGACGTGTGTTCATAGGGTGAGTGTGCGTGCGTGTTGAGCCGTTTTGTTGTGCTGTGTCATTCTCAAAAAAAAAAAAAAATCGTCAGATACTGATGGTTTTTTTTCCCTCTCCAAACAAAAAAAATCCCAAAACCAAACTCTCCTAGAATAATTATCCCTTTCAGAAGCTGTGCCGCTACAGAACATGCATGTACAGAAAACCGTACAAGATCGATGCACACAAATAATAGCCAGCACTATACACAGATAGCAGGATTCATGGACACTGCGAATCTATTGTACACATCCATTACATTACACTTTATAGTAAATTTGTATTATTAGTCCATAATCAGGCACTGCTGATGACTGATTAGCACTGCCTAGCGTTGTGACGGTGAAGGAGGAGGTGGCTGGGCTGCTGGCTTTGGGTCATTGCCGAAGCCCATGATTGCGTGGGTGAGCAGCATGGCGCCACGTCGGCTGGCCTCCGCGAGTCGCCCCATCAGCGGCAGGCCCACCGTGGCTTTGTTCGTGAGAGGCTTCTTGTTCCACCTGCACCGTCGTCGTACAGTACAGTATAACATACATCATCGATCATGCAGTTAGCAGACTCATTGAATACGTGTACTTATACTGTACAGTGTACATACAGTTAAGGATGAAAACGGAATATTCCGTACCGAACAACACCTTTTTCTATATTTAATCCGATCGAATTCGGATTTTCTTGTCATACTTTTCCGTTTTTCAGATTTTCAAATGTAAAAGTAGAAAACGGTTGAGGAGTTTTTCGACCGAGTTCGACCGTTTTCTACTTTTCTACTTCTAGTTCTAAATATTCCAAATTCAAAATTCTGAATTTTGTTGTTGATCATTACTATCTAGGCAACTTTGTAAAGGTTGTGGAGCACTGATAGTCGAAAGTGCATTATATAAAAGCAACACACCCCGTCGCGCCCTAGAGTCGCCAAGGTGGGACTAATCATCTCGACCGGTGTTGTATGGTCGCATCGGCTTCATGTGGTGCAATTATTATTGTGTTGCATATGATTGGGCTGACCAAAAAGAAAGAGTTTAGATGGACTAAAATGATAAGTTTGCTCTCTTTGCACTCGAAAATTTGCCAAAATGACACTTATTAATTTTTATGCATTGTGGGGGTCAATATTGGGTACTGAATTTTCTTATACTGACCGTGTTCGACGAACCGAATCCGAATTAGTTCGTTTTCGAAATTCCATAATTTCGTAAGTCCGCTGCTCGTTTTTAAATTCAAATGTAAAAGTAGAAAACGGTTATGAGGTTTTTCGGCCGAGTTCGACCGACCGTTTCCATCCTTATACATACAGTACGTCTCGTCTTGAGATGGACGCCGCTGTAGGGTAGCATGTGCTCCTACATACGAATGACTAAACATAGGAGTACGTACCGGTCCTCGTGCTTGACCACCTTGCCGTCCTCCACCAGCAGCCAGATGAGCGACGCCAGGTCCACCGGCTTGCCTAGAATCTTGTAGTACTGCTTGTTGTCGATCACAATCTAAAATTATACGTAGTATCTAAGTAGGGTTTAATTGGGATGTTGTTCAGTTCAGATGAGAAAAAAAAACGCATGGACTGAACTGAACTGAAATCCCCGGCCAGATTATGTAAGGCAGCGCATGGACGGCGGCAATGGGGGATGTAATTGCAGCTTGCGTACCTCGGTTTTGCCCGGCCCCATGGGATTCTCTTGTATGGTGTATTCGGTGATCTTGGATTCCCCAAACACCTGCTCGATATATCATGCATCGCGTGCATGTTTCATCAGTTTCAAAACAACCAAAATACAAGGCATTCCCAGTCGTTATGATCGAATAGCTAGTATCATCAATTTCAATTAGCCGTTAGTTGTTTACCTTTGGTAGCGTGTAGAATGCTGATTTGATCTGCTTAACCCTGTATGTAGAGTACGCATGCTGAGGTGAGGTGCCAACGACGACGAACGAGAGACAGAGTGAGAGAGGAGACTGGACGTACGTACCCGTGAGCACGCAGGAGCGGGTCCTCATACGTCGCGTTTGGCGCGTAAATCTCAAAGTCCCGTGCCGTCGCGCACGATCCATACCTTGACAACGCATCATATATAATATCGGACGGACGATTTTAATTTTGTCCACCAAAATTAAATCAAACAAATTATAGGCAGGTAGGGATAGAAGAAATTCCTCCCCTGCAAGCAAGACAGACTTCCATGTTGAGGAGGTGTGGCATGATGCGGTCGGCGACGCCGCCACCAGCCTCCGTCGGGGGCTGTGGCTGCTTCTCCTGCGACCCCGCCATGGCCTCCGCTGTTGCAGAGGATCCTCCGGAGGTGGCACGCGATGCGACGGAGACGAGGCGACAAGCAATATGATGGGAGTTGCCGATCGATCCAGTTGGAGGAGAGACACAGCTACCACAGGCTACCTAAGTAGTACTGTACGTGCGGACAACTGCAAAGAAGAGTCGCATCATGGAAGAGTCAGAGTCAGAGAGACTTGGCAGGGCAGAGGCAGAGCCGCCGAGGCAGACTGGCAGCAGAGAAGGCCCCCCCAAGTCGTTGCCAAACCTGGTGGCGGGAACGGCATCCACGTACTGGCCACGTGAATGAAGCGACTAGCTGCTAACAGCTCTCCCCTTGGCACCTCATTGCCTTCCTTTTTATCTTCATGGACACTGCCAATCTATTCTACACAGAGCCGTTACCTAATAAATTGTATTATTACTCCATAAAACAAAGTTGCCATGTGAAGCAATATCTACTGCCTCCACATTGACAAGCAGATAATTACATTTTTTGCCCGCAAAACTTGTGGCAATGAAAAGCAGCGACGTGTTCATTGACACGTGCTTCATTAAGTCGTCAACAATGCATACGTTTTTCTTTCCAAAAAAAAAAAAAAAAAATGTATAACTGTTTTTTTTAAGACAGCTATTATCCTAATTAAGCTTTCTCCACCCAACGAAACAACTATAGTCTCCTAATATTACGTTGGATGGAGGTAGATTGCAGGCAAAGGTGGAAGCTAATTAGCAATTGGACATCCATGGATTTTAGCAAATGAACTAGAAATTTAAATTTTAGTGGGGGACCATCTCTTGCTAGTTCAATTTTTTTCTTTTTTTTGAACTAAAGGGTATCCATTGGACATTCATGGACATCCAACTTCCACCTATAATTACAGGGGCCCCTTAGGGCTTGATCAACGCAGACATACATCCATGGTGGTCTCAGCTACAAGTTACAGTCTAGCTAGATGAGGAATTCATGAGCAATCAATCCATCCATCCCAAACAATGATAGCACATTATAACCATATGTTTGGTTGGAGAGCAGAGCGAGTCGGGTCGGAGCGGACCCGCCCCCGCGGCTGTTTGTATGGAAGACGGGAGGGTTGGATTGGCTCCAGGGTGGAATATTCCCTCAAGATGCGGGTTCGTTTCATTCCTCAAAATTAAAGGGACGGAGCTGACCCGCTCGGGTTCGCTCCCCCTCTCCGTCGCTCTTCGTCTCCACGCTCGTCTTCTTCCTCGCTCCCCGCGGCTCGCCGGCGCAAAGCCTTCCCTCCCCGTGGGCTCGCCGCACATGGCCTTCCTTCACAGATCTCCCCGCCGGTGGAGCTTCTCCCCCGCTGCTCTCCCCAGCCGACGCCGCTTCTCCCCGTGGCGCGAGCTCCCACGGCCTCCCTCCCCCCCGGCCCTTGCTCCCACGAGCCTCCCTCCCGGCGCCTCTCCCCATCCCCCCTCGCTCCAATGACCTCCTCCCCGTGGCGCGCCGGTGGGCACGAAATGGATGAAGAAGAAAGAGGCGACATTGACATGTGGGCCCCACCGATATTGTAGCAAAACGGTGTTAAATATATCATCTGCCCCTCCTTTTCAATCCATCCAACCAAACAAAAAAATGAAATGGAACCAACCCAACCCAAAACTACTAACAAAACATGAGATGGGTTGGAGTCATCTCGAAAATGGGGATGGAACCAACCCAACCCACTAGGCCCGTCAACCAAACACACGGTAAAAGTTGTAAAAAGATGACTCATTTCACCTTTCCACCTTTCTTTACATCACAAGCATTCACTTTTCCACCCCAACGCTCTCACAACAGCGGTAGCTCCTGCGTTTTTTGTTAGAGCAAGCAGTTGGTGCTCCTGCAGCTACTCGCCACCCCACGGCCCACAAGGTGAGTATATTTGGACATTTGTTGAGGACGTGGACCTTAGGGCTCCAATACACGCTGGAGCGATGTGGGTGCTCTTATTATTTATTAGAGCATGGGTTGTTAGAAGAATACATCTTTTCTACAGTATAATTCAAGATATTTTGGGTCACCTAGAGATTGTTTTTATCAGTGGATTATTAATCGAAGATGATCTAAACAGGGCATCAACATATACGCCGTTCTGACTTGTGTCTGAGTGAGCGTAAAAATATATACATGTAATTCGTTTGATTGATCAATATGTAAGCACAGCCAAATAAAATACACAAGCTACAGGACTGGACTACATATATAGTACTCGAGAGAGCAAGTAGACAAGGAAAATAAACGGATGGAAGGCCGGCAGTGCTGACTGATTGACGCGGCAAAATGAACAGTCTAGTCTAGTGTTGTGACGACTGTGAAGGCGGAGGGTGGGTCGGTTTTGGGTCTTTGCCGAAGCCCATGAGGGCGTGGGTGAGCAGCATGGCGCCTCGCCGGCTGCCTTCCGCGAGTCGCCCCACCAGTGGCAGGCGCACCGTGTCCCGGTTCTTCAGGGGCTTTTGTCCCACCTGCACCGTAACGTATCGTACATGGATCGATCGATTGGATGCAGTATACATAGGAATAAATACGAGGTAGTCCGTACGTACCAGTCCTCGTGCTTGACCACCTTGCCGTTGTCTACCTGCAGCGTGATGAGGGACGTCAGATCCACCGGCTTGCCCAGCACCTTGTAGTGCTGCTTGTTCTCGATCACCACCTGCAACAATTTCAGTTCAGTTCAGGGAACACATGAACTCAACTCAGCTGAAGAGCATACCTCTGTTTTGCCGGGGCCCATCGGGTTCTCTTGTACGGTGTACTCGGTGATCTTGGATTCCCCAAACACCTGCTCATGTTTCACTTTCCGTCATGATCGAGTCATACAATGGCGATCGATGCACTACTGTACTGTATATGATAACTAGATAAGCCGCTGTGTTGCTACCTTTGGCAGCGTGTAGAATGCTGACTTGATCTGCTTAACCCTGCAATGCAATGCAACCATGCATTATTAATTGCACTAGACCTGATGATGAATGGATAAATTGAATACTAGTGGCGTGGGTGGCAACGACAAGAGTGGACGTACCCGTGAGCACGCATGAGCGGGTCCTCAAACGTCGCGTTTGGCGCGTAAATCTCGAAGTCCCGTGCCGTCGCGCACGATCCATATCTTAATTCACCAACACAACACATAGGATCCCCAAATCATATATATATATAAATAAACAATCAAATTAAAGAGATCGATCGAGGAGATTCTTTCCTGACTAGCAGCAACAATTACAGAGCAGAGCAGATATACATACGCCAAGAGAAGCAAGCAAAGGTAATAATGATAGGCATCAAGCAAGCTTACATGTTGAGGAGGTGCGGCATGATGCGGTCGGCGACACCGCCCACTGGGGTCTGCGACTGTGGCTTCTCCTGCGATCCCGCCATGTCCACCGCCGTTGCCGTGGAGAATTCCGGCCTGTATTGCAGCGGCGATCGCGCGGCGGCGCCCAAGGATCCTCTGGAGGCGGCCGTGAATAATAAGCGAGGCAGACGAGGTGGCATGCGATGCGACGGAGACGAGAAGCAATGGGAAGATCGATGCAGTTGGATGGAGGAGGCAGCAAAGCTAAGTAGGTGGACAAGTGCAGTGGAGAAGAAGAAAGAAGAAGAGTCGTCTTGCAGCAGCATTCCAGGAAGAAGGGCAGAGCAGACTGCGTGCGCGGCAGAGCAAGGTGCACGTCGCGCCAAATCTGGTGGCGGGAACGGCCTCCACGACTATACTAGACTTGCCAACAAGGTAGGCAGGCCTGGGCTGGGCTGGGCTGGCGAGAGCCAAGGCCCCAAAAAACAAACCAAGCGGGCTGCGGGCTACTGCTCAAGTCAAGTGAAACTTTGCCTTTGGACGGTTGGTTGGCCCCTTGGCCTTTTCTGTATGTCGACGAGGAAACTTGTGCGCACTGCAAAGCAATTTCGCCACACTTGCTACATCTTGTGGTGTCAATGGTCAGGCAATGGAGCGTCAACGAAACAAAAAAAAAAATCCTTGTCCCTTGATAGAGAACAATAGTTCTCTTCTTATCTCTGTGCGTCGAGTCGTCGACCCTATTTCATCTGAGAGAACAAACATATATTAACAATTGTTGGAATAAGTAACACTAGAAATATTCGCGGCGTTGCCGCGTATGGCCAGTTTGTGCGCAGTTGTGAAGTCAAGGAGATAATGCTTAGATACAAATAAGTACATCGTTGGAACTGTCATAAGAGCACAGTGCTTACAAACTTAGCATTGCATGAACTAATATAGTGCGCCTCTGTAGAGGCAGTGAACATAATATTTGCTCTCAAAAGGTATATCCGTCACATCATCTCTGTTGTTCGTTTTCGACAAAAAGTCACAGCACGAGCGTTAGGTAATAAAAGCAACTGTAAGCAAAAGCATCAGTCCACATTGTTGTGGTCTGTACACCAAAATATCCTTCCATTACTTAGTGTTAGTTTTTCTTCCCCTGCCATAAAGAATAGAGAAAAAAAAAAGGAAGCATATAAATATGTATTGTAAGTAAAGTAATAAATTCATGAAACGTGTATAAATTAGACATCCTTTGCTTCTACATAAAACGACAACTTACAAAAAAAAGCACATAAAGCAATTAAGCATAGCAAAGGTATGTTTCTATATAGCTGTAGGGTGACCTTTGTATGCCTAAAATATTTTGACTGGTCAAACTACAAACCAGTATGTAAATATGCTACATGTACTGGAGTCACACAGATATATGTCTAAGTGATAATCTTTCAGCTTAAAAGAAACGTTTGGCTACCATTTGGGACCTAACTACTAAGCTGAATAGCTCGATTTCTTTGAGACATTTTCTCTTCTTATCAAGTTTGTTAAGCCTCATCCAAATGCACCTGTCATATTCTCTCCTTTAAAGTGATGCAATATAGAAGTAGAAATAGTAATGGTAGGTTACCTCTGATCATTCGTTATTTTTTAGCCTCTTCCTTGCCGGTTCTTCATGTTTCTTTTTCAGTATCATCATGGTCCTATAAAAAGAGTCCAAAGAAGTGCACATATTATATTCTATAGTTGTTTGTATTCTTCTTTATTAATAGAAAAAGGGTTACCTGTGATTCAATATGTTTCTCTGTAGCATCCCAAGCACTGTAATTATTTGAAATATTATTATATGTAAGGATAAGGAAATAGGATATGTGAATGAGACAGTAAGACTACACTTACTCAGACTGGTGGTGGTCTATGTCCATATCTTGTATGTCTGTGAATTGAGGAATGTATGATGATGATGCCTGTAAGAAGTGTGTAGTCAGTAGAAATATGTGTAATAGAACCTGGACGAAACAGTAATTAATTTTTGTTTGCCAGACCTGCTTGATGTTTTTCTTTGATGATATTGCTACCAGTGGTGGGAGATCATCATTTGATACATTCTGCATGGAGTTTGGTAATGTTGCTTGTTTTCCATGTCTTTCTTTGATCATAACAACCTCAAAATAAGGGTCAATGCTTCTAAGGCTTCTTTTGAATAGCACTTTGACTATGAAAGTGAATTTATGACCAATCCATTGTGATATCTCAGGTGGAATAGAGCTTGGATCGTATTGCTTCGTTAGGGTCTCTGCACTTTTTCCAAAGAGTTCCAGACCCTTTTTCTCAAAGAACATGAACTGAAGGCTGTAAGTGTCATCTGCTGCACTAAAACAAGCTTTGTACCTGAACCATATGGAAAATATAGTTAAAGAACCCATTAAAGATTGGATCCTAGCTAGTACAGGTTAAAATGTCTTATTTGTTTTCGAATAAAGTTTCAAAGAGAAGAGACTTCTATCAATATTCAGAGCTTAGCTAGTACAGGTTAGAATGTCTTATTTCTTTTTCAATGAAGTTTCAAAGCGAAGAGACTTGTATCAGTATTCAGAGCCTAGTACAGGCTAACATGTGTTATTTCTTTTTGAATAAAGTTTGAAAGAGAAGAGACTTCTATCAATATTCAGAGCCTAGTACAGGTTAACACGTCTTATTTATTTTTAACTAAAGAGTTCAAAGAGATTTATGTTACAGGTTGGTTATGGAGGAATTTTCTTACTTCCAATCATATTGCTTGCATGGGCAGCCATCTTTTGTGCAGGCGTATCCATCGTTACGTAGTATTATCGTGGAGTTGCAAACTCTGCAAGCTCTGTAGCACCATTGTTCTTTTGGTGCTAAAGATATCAGTGTGACTGTGCACTGGAATCTTTTGTCCTGAAAAATGTATAGGTAATAGACAATAATAATATAATGAGTGATGGCAATGTACAGAGCATGAAGCGATTGTTATTTGTACATAACAAAGCGTTGTGTTTTTTTACCCTGTCAGTCAAAGGATCTATTTGTTTGAGGTCAAACAATGTCTTTTCTTCAACACCTTGCTCCATGTAGTCTTCGCTCTGGAGTGGAAGATTTTGAATTGGTGTCACTTGAGATGGTAGCCTGTTGGGAAGTTGTAATAATTAATGAAAGTTGAGTTTAAGGATAAGATATAGGTGTATCAATTTAAATTAAGAATTGAAATATTACCCTCTTTGAAATGCTCTCATTGCTGGTATATCATTTTCATTTATATACCACCGACATGCTGAAGTTCCACTGAGAAATTTGTAGTCTTCTCGATATTTTTTTTCATGAGTGTGCCCACAAATATTGCTATGATGTGATGATTTTGACCAATATCGAAGACTGCCTCAGCATCAAATTCAAGAGCCCTTTGTCCTGAGAGTGACAAATCAATTGTGTTGCCCCTGCAAATAATTAAGAGAAAACAAGCATTTGGATTAGATGTCAAAATTAATTAATATGTGAGTCGACAAATGTATATTTATGTATCTGCAACAGTACTTATCATCTTGAAGTGTTATTATCCTACGCATGATAAGTTCTCCAGATGTGTCACGCGCTACAGCTGCATTTGAGATAGCAGTGATTTTTCCAATGACATCTGCATTAATTAAGAAAGACAAGTCATCAAACTTGAAAAGATGGTGAAGATTGATAGTATATTAAGAAATAGTGTGTGTATTGCTATTTTTGTTTTACCTAGGAAACGTTCTATCCTTCCTGCATATTGTGGCAGTACTTCAATTGGGGTCAATGAAAAAGCATACTTTGGAAAGCTTGTGTCGTTGCTATTTCCTTCAAAGATCTCTGTTCTCATGATCAGTTTTAACATGTAAGGGGCGTCTACAGCTCTGTACCCAGACTTGGTCCTTTCGACGCATGCTTTGCATATGTAGAGAACCTTTCCTTCTTCTAAATATTGCTTGAACTGAGGCAACACTTGTGGAGGTACCTCACAGTACATTGCATAACCCTGTAATTTGTAATATTTAAAGATAAAAAATGTTGAGAAAGAACATCTGTATAAAAGTTGCGTTGAAAGGAGTATGTACTTATACCTGTTGATCAATGACCACCATGTCAAAATGGATCAGAGGATTTTTTTTTTTCGCTTTTGCCCCTATATTCCCAAGTCCTTGACACCCTGACATGAATATTATATGGAGTGCTTACGGGACGAAGCTCCGATAATGGAGTTATCTTGCCCTGCATTGTTAGTTGAACAATTCACGGAAACCTGCATGGGGTATTCCATCCTCTCTCCCCTCTATCTGCTCCGGGCTTCCTTTCTCTCTCCCCACGCGGCTCCTCCGAGGCGGCGGCGCCCCGGCACCAGCGGCCCTTCTCCCTTTTCTCCAACCCCCACGCGGCCGCCGCCGCTCCCGTCCCAGCCCCCCTACCCATGCTGCTGCCGCTGCCGGGCGGCATCCCAGACCCTGCCGAAGCGATGCCACCGTTTGCCGCCCGCTCCGCCACCGCTACTCGGTCACGACGCGACCAACGCAGCCTGGTCGCCGCCGAGCAGCACCGACTACGGTGCTACATGTCGCCTCTTCCCTTGATTCACCCCGTCCACGGGAGCGTGCTATCCTGACCCATCCCCATTGCTGCGCCTCGCCGCCGGCTGGCCGGAATCGGCTCTGCCGAGCCCGTTCCCCTGCTCGGGGCTGCTGCGCAGTGCGCCCAACGCACGCGCCGGGACTGCTGGCCTGGCGTGTGCAGGCTCCACCGCCAGCGCGCGCCGGGCACGGTGACCTCGCCCGCCGGCCTCTGTCGTTTGTGTGTTCGGCCTTGCTGGGCCAATGCTTTTTGCCTTGCTACGGGCTTGCACAACTATCAGATAGCCGCATGTTCGACGCCTCCGTGAGTAGGCAAGGCTGGCGGTCGTCCCCTCCACTTCTGGGCACAATAAGCCCTGCATCTGTTTGACAAAATGCCTCCAAGGCTGTCGTCGGTCGTACAGGGCTAGAACAAGGTGGCACCTTTATCCATGTCTTGGTCCTTCCTGATTTTTTTTTTTGTAATATAATTTCGTTGATGTTGCAGCCATCATCAACACTGAAGCATCTAGGAGCATGAGCTTGTTGAAATGCTGCAGCACCATGGAGCCACGAGTGATTAGTTCCTGTGCGTTGGTGTCCTGAAGCCGGTAACGGTAAGCCCCTGTGGTATTTGATGAAATGACTGTCTAGATTATCGAACCCTTTAAGCTGCAACATTTGGTATTGCTACCGCCCTGTACTAAATTGGCTCCTGTAACTCTGAAGCTGAAACAGAGAAGCAGAAGGAAGTTGAAGGTACTATGCTCGGAAGTCTGAAATTTGCAAAAGTTTCAATCCAAGAAAGCTCGTAGGTCAACTTAATTTATTGCGGTGTTAAATTAGTTGTCTTAACTTGATCAAATCATCCGGTTTCAATTGGAGAACACAGATTGCATACGACAGTCTTAACTTCTGAGAGTTTTTTGCCTATTTTCAATGCAATGAGATACATCACTAATACTTTTCTCTTCTAAAGTTTGTGCAACAAATTAAACTCTGTACAAATGTGCCTCCAAGCAACAAAAAAGAGGTTCTTTTGAGGTGATTTTATTTTCCATTTTCTGCCAAACTTCAGCCCACTCTAAAGAGCCATTGAATATCTCTGTAGGATTGCTTAATGCTGTGGGTGAAGCAGCTAGAGGCATGGTGATTTCAGTTATTTACAATATGGTACCCAGTGTGATGAAGAAATATGATCTATTAAAAACTTGTTCACAAGGTATTTTATGGTTGTTTTCTTCTATATCTTTCATGCTTTATCAGTTGATGTTTGATAAAAAAAGGAATAAAATATCAAAAGTACAGTCAGAGTTAGCATAATATAATTTCTAAATTAAAATATTCCTTTCTACATAAACAAACATGATCACTTATAAGCATGATTCCTTCTCTTAGTTGTTTTACCCTTTCATGCTCACCAATTCAGAAGGCATCAGAATGAGAGTAAGTGGTATGTGATTGTAGAGTGGTTTGCAAAATCACTTTTTTAAAAAATAATTTCCAAATCTTCAGTTAACCATACTGGTTGTTGCCGATGGAGCATTACAAAACTATGCAGATTTAAATCAGTTGTGAAAAAAGCTCAACTCTATACCTGCAAGACAAATTCAGGTATGGAGTTGTAGATTATTTTTCCCCTTTCAGTTTCACAAGTGCTTTGCTTTTTCAGATGCATAACTACGAGTCGTGACATGCATTGAAATAAAAATGACAGATACTTACTGTGAAAACCTATATTTACTATATCTCAAGTGATTCATTCGGTTCCTGATGGCTGCTGCTTTTTCATGGGATTTAGATTTTGTGGACTCCCCAAGATGAAAACGGCGTTCTTTTCGAAAGAAAAGCTACTACAAGACTATCATTATCTGAAAGCATTGTGTGATGAATTGTTGGTGGATAATAGTTCTTAGTACATGTTAGTTTTGCCTGCTGTGCTGTTTCGCTCCTTGCTCATTGTTTGTATGAAGTTGATTCACTTATGTCGAGATATCCTGATACATTATCACTCAATGATATTCAATACCCTTTTTGTGCATGGGATATTCAACTTTGCATTCACAGATATGCAATCAATGAAGAATCTTGCTTACTGACATATGTGTTTGCAAATGCCCACCAGAATCTATAGTCTAATGCATTGCTCAATTAACTGGTCATTCTTTATGTTCTCAACACATATATGAAAGTTTTGTGTTACTTTCTTATGGCAACAGGGGTCCGTGCCTTAGTGGCTTGTCGTTCGTCATTCTGCACTTATAATTGCAGTAGGCTTTTTTAGAGCTCTTATGGTGTTTCAGTTGTGTTCATGTATACAACAAGAGGAGAATGATGTGTACTGCCTGAGTGCCTGTGGAAATTGAGATCATTAAAAATCAACCATTGCTTCTGTGAGACACTACCGATGACCGACACTAGCACACATGCAAGGCTATCTCGTCCTGCTACTGAGTCTGAGTTTGTCTCCCCCTCACTGGTGTTTTGGGGTGGTGTTCCTTTGTTGCTTATCTGTGTACCTGACCATTGCCTCCTTGACAACCAACAATGGCAATCGGCGACTCCATGCTTGCTGGATAGATAAGAGATAGAGGAACTACTGCTCGGCAGAGCAGCTCTCTCAACGCAAACTTGGGGTTAATTTGGTACAATAAATTTAATTATTAGGAACAAGTATTACTGAAAGTAAATATTTGTCCTACTACAATTAACAAAACAACTAATCGTACAACGTCCTCATTCTCTATCAATATTTTTAGGCCTTGTCTATCCTTTACTCGAGAGACTGCAACATATAGTTGGCCATGAGTGAATACGGGTTTCCTTAGGTACACTCCTACATTGGATAGTGTTTGTCCTTGGCTTTTGTTTATTGTCATAGAATAGCAAATTTTGATTGGGAATTGTCGATGACAGAGAACAAATGGCCAACGACAACCTCGCGTCGTTAAATTTATTCTAGGTATATAAACTTTCTGGCCGATATGCGTTCCTGTTATAATTACCGCTTCTATAATATTTTGTCCAAGATTTGTTACTATTAATCTTGTTCCATTGCACAATCCTATGCTCTGGTTAAGATTTCGTAGGAGCATAACTGGGACTCCTATTTTTAATTTTAGTCTATGGGTTGGAAAATTGTTTGCACTTAGACTGTTTAAATATTCAACAGGATATAATAAATGAGCATCGTTACAAGTATCTGTGCATTTAGATATTGAGTCTGCACTGTAGTATTCAACCTCATTTCCAGGTAATAAATTAAGCATGTACTCATTTATTTCATCCACTATTTCATTTGTCGTCGCTAATATTGCTCTATTTTTTTAGGTACTCAGAGTCGCCATAGTTTGATCTAAAATCAGGGAATGTTGACTCTACAAGAGCTTTTATCTTGTTCTCAGCTTGTTTTATCAATAAATCATCTGGGATTTCAACTTCAGTGCAATCTGAAAGATCATTTGTGTCAGATGTAGATTTATTTTCTATGCTTCCGTTTCCTATACTTAGTATCCATTGATTGAATTCATTTAATTGTTTGTACTCTGGAGTGTTTGACTCAATTTTTTTTCAATCGCATGTTTTCTTGTAAGTAAAGCTTTTTTGTGTATGTCCATAGATATGATCGAAATATTGAGGCATTTATTATTTGTGCTCTTGTAGCGTTTTCGATTACTGGCAATATTTGTTTGGGGTCTCCTCCTAGTACTACAACTATTCCTCCAAACGGTACATCTTTTAATTTTGGTTCTTTTTCAGACTTTATGTCTCTAAGTGATCTGTCAAGAGTCTCAAAGCATTGCTTATTTGCCATTAGTGCTTCATCCCAAATGATGAGATCTGTGTTAAGAATAAGGTCGGCTAATTTTGTTCCTCTTTTGATATCGCAGGTTGAAATTTCATCCACATCTATAGGAATTCGAAATCTTGAATGTGCGGTACGTCCGTTTGCAAGTAGCAAAGATGCAACTCAGATGAAGCAACTGTAAGTACAATCTTTCTTTGTGCTCTTAAATATGAAATTATAGTGTTCCATAGGAATGTTTTCCCTGTTCCACCATGACCAATGACAAAATAAATATTTGGCTCTTTATTCAAAACAGAATTTATTATTGAATGAAATGCAATTCTTTGGTCATTATTTAGTTGATGGTAAAGTTTATTTGATTTGGCTTCTAACTCGTTGCAATCATAGCTCAGTTCTTCCTGAATTAACTGATTGTCAACATCAATTTTGTATTGTGATGATTTTTGTGGAAGGCTGCAGTTCTTGTACATGGAAATTCCATTCCTCGAAAATATTTCTTCTAGTTGCTGTAGCAGCAAGTCCTGTAGTTCTGTATCTGTTGGATTGTATGTAACTGGGTGGTATTTATTAATGAGGTAACGTTCAATGTCATCAGTCATTTTCCTCCAGTTTTCGTAAAAGAATTTTCGCTCATCTTGCAAGTTGCAATATAATAACATGGTGAAAAATAGGTATCTCAGTTGTGCTGCAGTTGCCCAATTCGCTGCCTCAGTAAATGTATTGTACCATTCTTTGTCATCCTTGAGGAGTCCACGTGCTGCACATGCTTCCTTGAATGTTTGATAGACTATTCCATTATATGTTCTTATATCTTCATAGCTTTGTGCTCCTTTGATTATCATAAGCAGCATACGCAGATAGAAACGCTCTCCTTCTATTGGATTTACATAGTATAATCTACCAATCCTAAAATCCCTTTGTCTTTTTATCCACTTTTTGTTTTTATCATCCCATCTCCATTCTTGTGGAAATTCGCAATACGTTAGTTTTCTTTTAGCGTCTTCACACAACTTATTAGTTTCGAACCACTCTGTTAATTTTGTTTTTTGGAATTTTGGATCTTTAGCGATTGTTTTCAGTTTTGTTCCTTTACACAATGACACCATGTTTTGTAACGGTAAATGTACAGGTAGTCTTTCTACTGGTGGCCAATGGTAATGTATGTCATATTCTAGTAATCTCCAAAGAGCATCTTGTTCACATATGTATCGACAATCTAAGTACTCTTTAATTTCATCTATATCTTTACGTTGCTCACTTGAACTATCATGGTCTCCCGTTCTTATGCGTTGGAATGTGATTGATGCTTGGTCAGGTCCTTTGTTAACATATTTGCATAGATATTTTAACAATCTACTTTTGTTTACATATTCTACGTTTATATGTGCTTGGTACTTTTTAAGCAGGTTTATATTGTAAGGAACTACCCATCTATTATCTAAGTTATGATTTTCTCTTCGGATATACATATTGTTATCTCGTCTACGATATAGAGTGAATCCATTATCTGTGAATGTGGTCTCTTCTGTAAAATCTTTTGGATAAAATTTTGAGCATTTCCCCTTTTCATACAAGGACATTTCTCGTTTTTGTCACCACATGGTCCGTGCATCATATGTTCAGATACAAGGACATAAGCTAAAGGATCATCTTGTGGATTAGGAATCTCAGCTGATATCCATGAGTCTATTACTTCATTGTTGATGACCAAATTTTTTTTATCTATCCATAATAAGATGTGAACATGGGGCAGCCCTCTTTTTTGGAATTCAATTGAATATAAGACGGCTAATACTGAACCAAATAGTTGGCCAGACCAAACATCCTCTATCAACTCTTTAAGTTTCATATGGAATACTCTTATTATAATATCTGGTCTATCACTGGGTTGTTCACCGTGTCTCAAGGTATGAACTATTTCTTGCCATTTTGGATTGCATGTAAATGTTATGAAAAGATCAGGAGGTCCGTATACACGACAAATAGCGATGCCATCATGGTAATTTTGTATAGTATAGCGTTTAGAACCTGTGTGACTTGATGGTAGTAATATTTTTTTACCAACTTGATTACTTTCAGTTAATCCTTTCTCTATGGCATCAGAAACTCCTTGTAAATATTCAACTCTTAATTTGTCCTGGTTTCTAGCAATATACGCTAATCTATCTTCATCTTCCATAGCCCTAGCGTCTACTATGGCTTGTTTGGATAGTCTACCATAGCATAAGAATGGATTTGGTTGATTTGGTCTATAGTGCATGTGGTATTTATAATATTCATGCATTGTAACATTTTTTCTTTTACTGCTTTTGTCTCTATGCATTTCATTGTCATGATATGGTATCCCGAGTTGGAAACCTCTTTCGCCGTAGGGGAAAAGTAGTGGATATTGTAGAGCCATATATGCTGGATGGAAAATAGTTATATGTTGCAAGCCTTTGTTTCTAGTACTAACAACAATATCTCTCTTGTGTCTTTCTAGATTTAGATCGCCAACTATTAGCATTGCTAAATCTTCGGTGTGGGGCATCTCATATTGTATTGGATCTCCTTTTCTAGCACCTACTATACGTATACTTACATCTATTCCATTGTGTTCTTCTAGTAAATCACGGGCATGTCGAAATTTTTTTACCAATGGGTTATGTTTGTCAAGCATGTTTTTAAGCTCTTGTACTATATTTGGATCTATATCTGTTTCTTGAGGGTCTTGTTTCTGCAATGCTTTTATTCTATTTTCAATTTCGTTTTTTGTATCAAAAATATATAGTTCAGCATATTGTGGTGGTTGGCCTGGTTCCGGAAGTAATGAACCTATACGGTGATGTATCTGTCCATTGATACGGAATATATACGGTCCTTCTCCTTTGCTATTGTCTTTCATTATATTCGCTCCCATTGAGGTGAATGCAAACAGGCTATTGTATTGCCTTATTTTTTGTAAGAAATGTCTTGATTCTCTGCTTTTTCTATCATTAATTAAACGTGATAGAAATTCAGGAGGGTCTTTATATGGCGGTATCTTTATTTTTCCATTTTTACAGCAGTTAGTGTATACAACTTCTCTTCTTCTTTGGCTCTCTGTTTCATTACGTTCATTGTACCAGAACATAGCTCCACAATGTTTACACTGGTAATTTGGTTCACCCAAATATGATCGTTTATCGTACGATTCTTTTAAGTGTTGAATATATTCTGGTGTGTATGATACCATGCCTTGATCAGAAGTAATTTGCGAGCATATTTTCTTTGATTTGTTTTTTTCTCCATCAGGTTCATTGTTTTGTTTCCTTTTTTTTATTTGTAGTGATGATATTCTTTCTTGCCTGATCTTTTTGGAATGTGGTTCGATATCTATGGGAGCAATAGGTTGGTCCTTTCTCTTTGTACGGACCATATGGAGCTATCTATATATATCCTTATATATGGATACTTGTATATATATTATTATATATATGGATCCTTATATTGTATATACAATATGTATATAGATAGAATATATAGATATATCCGTACAGAATATGTATATAGTTAGGAATATACACGCAAAAAATATTTTTTTTATATTGACAACTGAACAGGAAAAAAAAAAAAAGATACGTTAAGTTAGTAATTCATGACAAGGTAGATGGTTCTTGAAAGTACATGTTGCTATTACATACCTTTTTTTTACTCCTCCTTGGTTTTTACTTCTTTGAGACGAGTCCTTGACGATGATTCCTGAAAATACATAGCAAATTTTTATTGGAATAAATGCTATAGTAACTTAAGCAAAAGAGTCTAACATATACAATAACTAAGTTATTTTTGTTGGAATAAGTACTATTTTTTTGTTTTTTTTTTGACAAGGGACAAATAAGTGCTACAGTAATTGAAGTAAAAGAGTCTAACATATATATATAATATAACTAAGTTAAGCATGTATGAACACATCGGTCCACACAGACCAGTCAAGAATCCATGTACTGTGCCTCTGTGCAGTAAGCTCTCTTCCACCTTATGCTATCATAAATAGTGTAGTATTTTGTATATATTAGTAAACATTTAATTTCTTAAACAAATATGAACTTATTTTAGGAAAGAGGGAGGGGGCTGCTTTAAGTAATTTTCAGGCGGTGAATAGTATCCATTAGATCTTAATCTAACTATCAAGAAAAGCACCGTGTTCGCTAGAACTTATCCCCGGCTTATATATTAGCCATGGTACGATGTTTTTTCTCCCACAAATGGAATAACATTTCTCTTCCTCTCTCAATCTCTCTCTCACTCCTTGATTTCACGCGTCTCGACTATAGGATTTGTAGGTGGTTATTTAGGAATGATATTCTACAGTTAATTACCTCTTGAAGCTTTATTATCACTAACAGGTTAGTGTAATGCTCATCAGGACGACCAGCGATAGATGCACACCATGCAGTTAATTACCTGCTAATTAGACCCTTCAGATCAAAGCATAGTACTACTGTCTTTTGATGTATTAATGATGGTTTTGTAGTTGGTGGTTAGTACTGCTTCCTATCCTGGGTGGGTGCAGCAATGCAGCAAGCTAGGCTTCGTCAGTGTGGCAGACTGGCCAATCAGTCATGGCTGCTGCCCATGTGGTTGGCAGTGTGCGGCGCCTCAAAAACATGGACTGTATGTATACATTCTTAATCTAATTAGATATGTTTTTTTATCTGTATGTATCATAATGCAGGCAACATTGCCATAAAATGATGAAAAAGATCAGATCATCCTCTGGCTACCAACCATTCTGACACACTTGTGTTGCAGGTGACCATTATAGTTCTACTAACAAGATCCCCCCAGGTACAAATGCCTCCCTCATGAGGTCTCGGCAGGCAGTTTAGGGTACAGCAAAGAAAGCATGGAGTGGGTGCAGAAGCGCCTCAGCTTGCTATGGAGATGCAGCTTGCGGAGGTGCACATGGAGAAGATGAGGCAGGAGTTTGCCTGGCTCAGGTTTTATCTAGAGAGACTCGAGAGGCTGAGGGGCAGCACATGACAATCAGTCATGGCTGCTGCCCGTGTGGTTTGCAGTGCACGACATTACAGGTTTTATCTCACGTACACAGTCTTGAAAGCATTTTGTCAAACACCTGAGCCGCGCTACGGGCTGAGGGGTCGGGAGGACGGTGCAATGGTGCTGGACGGCGCAGTGCGCAGGCACGCAAGGCGGATATGGCTGGTGCGGTTGGCCGGCCGGCGAGCGGCGCTGGGCTCGCGTTGTCCCGGGGCTGGCCGCGACTCGGCGGCGATTAATCTTCTGCTACGCCCGTTACGCTTCCTACAACAGCACGCGCCACGGCGGCCGTAACCGCGAGAGGAAGGCGGGAGTGCGGCGCCGCGCCCGCGCTTGGGCCGCGCTCGCGCTGGGAGGAGTTTGTTGCGTTTGTAGAGGAGGATGAGAAGGAGGATGCGGTGGCTTGGAGAAGATGCGTACCTTGTGTGGAGACGCGAGATTTCCTTCAGCGTTTTTGACGGTGGTGAAAAGGAACGGAAGAGGTAAAAATACCGACGATTTATCTTCGGTGGGGAAAAGGGACGGAAGGGGTAAAAATAGCAACGCTTTATCTTCTCCCGACGCTTCGCGATGGCTTTAGAATTTGTCCTCGGTTCAGCCACGTTGCACTGCCCGACACCGTTCATTTGGAATTTTACGGCAGAGAAATAAGCTTGTGACGTGGCCCAATACAATGCTCCGGTTTGGTGCTAAATTCGTAGGGTAAAAGATTTTTACTCATCCGCTAGAGAATCAAGATTGTGCATGCTTTACCTTACCGTCGGAGATGCTCTTAGAAACTTTGAACAAAAGCCCTTATATATGTACGGAGTATTATGTATGTAAAGCTTTGTCATCAATCCGCGAGTGCTTATCAACGTATATACATATAGATTGACGTGTAACAGAGGGTGTGTTTAGAGCCCAGAATTTCTCTCCAAAATTTCCTGCTCCCATCACATCCCATCACATCGAAACAATAAATGCACGAAAAGATGCATGTCCGGAGTATGAAATGTATGTAAAAAAAATAAACTAATTACACAGTTTAGATGTATATTGCGAGACGATTCTTTTGAGTCTAGTTACCCCATGATAGGATAATATTTACAACAAACAAACGAAACGTGCTACAATCTTTTCAGTTCACTACAGTGCCAAAATTTTGGATAGATTTTGGCCTCTAAACACAGCCAGAATGAGACGTAAGATTAATAGTCTAAAAAGCATCCACCTCGCCCTCACTCACTCTTGTGTACGTGTTGCCTCGGCCAACAAGATGCTCCTAGTTTACTCCGGTCTCCAGCGGTGCCGCTCGAAAAGGACTCCCATTCCCATCCTAGACTGTATATTATGTTACCATGACATCGCACAACATAAAAACCTTTTTTGTGCACGCTACACTAGCTCGGTTATTTCTTGCTGATGAATGTAAAGGCCCAACAGTTGAAGGCAACGCTAAAATAATAATGTATCATGGATGGATACGACGACGCCAAAGGTTTTCACGTGATTATATTTTATAAAGGATGGTGTATGATTAAACAAATCGGTCCGGAGCTGAGATGCTGATGCGATTTGATTATCATTCTCACGGCAGCCACTAGCTATAGTACTGGTCGTGCTGTACTACAAACGAAGGTAAATTGGACGGATGTGATAAGCAATGTCGAGCATGTAGAGGCCAGAAAAAATGCATTCTATGTGATTCGACTTCTCAAGTGACTTCAGCTCCAATTTCTCTATATCTTTTCGTCTGAAACCGCACGCTCTAGCTCATAAAATGGTTCCACGATTTGTGTAAAATAGAAGCTCTGTCATATGCTACAATCACTAGCGGACCTAGGGCCCGGCGACGCTTGGCCGCCGCCCGGGCTCCTATAACGCAGTACCAAAAAGTTAGAAAAACACACAAAAAAAAAATGTAGGCGTCATTGAGTCTTGTTTGGACTATATATGTTGGAGGCTGCAGAGCTGGGTCTGCATGTCATGTAGCGACAAAGCCGGAAATAATTTTAGGATGGTTGAATAATGTCTAATTAAGCTTAGCCTCTCTTGATCTATGTAATTATACATAAGAAATTAAGAGGGCTTAAGAAAGGCTCCACATACCTAGCAGCTATAGGGAGGCTGCAGCCCCCCCCTCGCTGCTAGCTTCATCGCTGTCTTTTTAAGAGCCTATTTAGACAAGATAAAACTAGATATAATTGGAGCTTAGTCTAAATTAGATGGATTAAGCAGCTAGTTGGCTAATAATTAGTTGTAAGTTTGGCTAACATATTAAACTTGAGTTAGGATGGACTACAAGTGAATTTGGATTAAAAAGTACTACATGAGTAGTGAATTTGGATTAAAAAGTACTACATGAGTAATAATCAGTCATATGCATCACATGGGGTGAGGTGTGAGGGAGACCGACCGCGGGGAGGAGACCTGACCGCAGACTGGGCTGGGCTGCTGCTGTGCCTGTGCGTGTTCACACGGAACTTGCCCACACATGTCGTACCGCACCGGTGTCCTGCTCCTGCCTTCTTCTCCTCCGTCTCCTCCTCCTCCCCTCCCCGTCGCCGCCGTCTCGCTCTCTCTCTCTCCTTCTCCTCTCTTTTTACCTGAGTATATATCTTATTTATCCGTCCGTCTCCTCAATTTTTCGTTTTCTCTCCGTCCGTGCGTCAACCCCTGCTGCGGCGGCCGACGGCGATCCCCGATCGGAGATACTCAGGTACGCCCGACCTGCCGCTCTTCAACTCCCCACCGATGTATATGGATACCGCCGCTCGAATTCGATCGCCTCCCATCCCACCGGTGGCGCTGGCTCCGTTCCGATTCAGCCTTCGCACGCGCCCGTCGCCCCTCCCTTCGCTTTTCGTATCTGCTAGTTCCTGCCTGTGCCGGTAGCCAAAAGCGGCTTTGCTTCCCTCCCTTTTTTTCCTGGGAGGAACGGACGGACGGCTCATCCCCTGCAACAATTTCAGCTCGTCGTACCATGTCTGCCTCGCGTCGCCTCAACTCGTATACCAACCGCCTTCACCTCCAACTGATTACTGCTACAACAATAGCAGGGGCGCAGGCAGTTACTGCTACCCCAAATCCTTATTTCTGCTCCCCTTCTGCTGCATAGTACTTGCGTACTAGTTGTTGGGTGGGCGCTTCACTGTGAATCTTTTTTTTTTTTTTTAAAGGAGCGAATCTATTTACTGTATGTATTATTGCTTACTAATGCAATGAAATCACTTCATTCAATCGCAAAACCGTAGATCCTACCCTACCAATGTTTTATCTATGTTCATGTCCACACAAGGGTCCCCTTCTATCACTCTTCTTGTACCATGTTTTGTATGGACCACTGGATGTTCCATTGGCAGCCTGCCTGCTCATGCAGTTGGTAGGTGGGAGGCAAGGCCTCCTCCTCCTCCTCCTCCTCCATGTGATTGTGCTGATGCTGATTTTCTGCTAATGTGACAAACGTGACCCGGGTTCACTTGTTCAGACCCGAGGCTCAAAGTTCTACCACTCACCTTAACAAGGCGGTTTATAGTTGTCTAGTCGCTATTAGTTATACCGTACTGGTGTTGATTTATGTGGACCAAGAGGAGCTCTGCAAACTACCATGGCCTCAACTACTGGCCACAGGTCAGGACATTGCTCTCAATGGCCTGCTGTTCACGTCACATCCTTGGCACTCCTGGCAACGGAACCGATCACTCTCATTGCTACTGTCCCCTTAGATTGCTATTTTGTTAACTTATAACTGCTAGTGGTTTTATTTCGGTACCTTTCCTGAACAGTGTTGTCATCTCTCCCATATTTTCAGATTCTAATTCTGTCCACTGTGCTGCACGGTACCACTAGACAATCTTGCTTCTTGGTGTGTCTCTAGTTGATCATTCAGATGCCCCTACAGCTCGGCTGTTCTACCTAGCTATATATCTGGTCGAAGAGGGCCAATCTAGCAACAATGTCTTCCCTTCAGTTATTGCAACTAACAGAGCGAGGGCGCAACCTTTTGTCATCAAGAAGGTATGCTGTTGAGCTGATCCAGCACTACTTTTTTTTTTTTTTTTTTTTTAAAAAAAAGATTGGTGAGTTCACCCTTATGTAACTGTTACAGCTAACCCATGTTCTTTCTCTTTTTTATCTCTCTCTATCTCTATATATTTTTATAGGAGAACAATTGCAATTGTTTCTGGGGCAGTACTTGCTGGTGGAACTTTAGCATATGCCCAGTCAGGTCGATGGAAAAAGCATCAGGAAGTAAATTCTTGCAGTGATGCAAACTCACATAGCAGTAATAACAGAAGAACTAGTCAGAACGGAATTGATGGTAAATTGGTGAAAACAAGGAAAAAGAAAAGCGGACTCAAGTCCTTACATTTTCTGGCTGCTATTTTACTTAAGAAGATTGGCCCAAATGGAACGAATTACCTTATTGGCTTGATATTAACAGCAGTAAGTTATACAGTGTTCATCATTGTGTTTGCCTCAGTTAATTTGTCATGTTGATATTAACAACGCTCTGCATATCAAATCATGCATGCAATATTTTGAAAGGTTCGATTGTTCTAGCATGTTTTTGTTATCATTATTTGCATTTGTACTTGTATCTTAAGTCTTAAAATCTTAATCATTTGTTAGCTTGGCTTTCTGGACATTTATTTCCGTTGGTCATTTCCTTACCATTATGTGTACAATGTGACTTCGTATCTGCTAGTCTAGAAGTCTAGCTACATGTAAATCAAAGAACTTTATTATGCATACTTGCCTACATATCATTCTAAAGCAGTAGGATGATGCATCCTATCTTTTGCAGGTCTTCTTGCGTACAGCTGTTGGCCACAGATTAGCAAAAGTACAAGGGTATTTATTCAAATCTGCATTCCTTCGGCGTGTTCCGACCTTTACACGCCTCATTATTGAAAATCTTCTTCTATGCTTTCTGCAATCCACGTTGTATCAGGCGTCAAAGTACTTAACAGGGTCCTTAGGCTTGCGCTTCAAGAAAATCTTGACAGATCTTGTCCATGCTGATTATTTTGAGGTATGTTTTGGGCTATAATGTTGGACCTCCCAATCCTATGCATTCTTTGTTCCTTGCGATTTCAAGTTTTACCCACAGAACAATGAAATAACTCACTCTCTGGAGTTTAGTAATCCTGGAAAAATTATGTGGCCCTGGGATCGATTGGATCATCCCAGTATTTCTCATTTTTCTACTAGCCTTACGCTTATGTTGTATGATGAAATGATGGACCAACCATTATGTTTTCTCCCAGACAAAACAAGTTAGGTTCCTAGCTAGGTCTGTTGAACTAAAGATTGTCAAATTCTGGAAAAATAAATACATGACACTGATTGTTTTATCTCCCTGTACTTCTCATTCTGCGTGTTTATCAGATCCTCCCCACCCCGTCCTCCTCGCAGGATTATATTGAATCTTCTGTGATCAGTTGAGTTGATTTTTTTTTTTTCCTTATGTTCAGAACATGGTGTACTACAAGATCTCACATGTCGATCATCGGATCTCAAACCCAGAGCAAAGGATTGCAAGTGACATTCCAAAGTTCTGCTCAGAATTAAGTGACCTTGTACAGGATGATCTGGTTGCAATTGTGGAAGGGTTAATATACACTTGGCGCCTCTGCTCTTATGCAAGTCCAAAATATGTATTGTGGATTCTGGTAATTCTTCTTTAGATAAACTGTTGCTCTTTATTAACTGCAAAAATGATGCAGCACATACTGTTAGAAAATAAAGTTGATCTAGTTTACTTCTTCATATTTAGAAAAAATATTCTTATTTTACAAAAGACTGTTCCTTCTTAGTTACATTCTTAACACGTGTGTGCTTTCAGGCATATGTTATAGGTGCTGGTGGTACAATTAGAAAATTTTCTCCTGCTTTTGGCAAGCTGAAGTCTACAGAACAACAGCTAGAGGGGGAATATCGCCAACTCCATTCACGATTGAGAACCCATGCTGAGAGTGTGGCATTTTATGGTGGTGAGAACAGAGAAGCATCACATATTAAGGAGCGGTTCCGGGCACTTGTTAAACACTTGAATGTTGTTCTTCATGAAAACTGGTGGTTTGGCATGATTCAAGATTTTCTTCTGAAGTATCTTGGCGCAACTGTGGGGTTATCCTAATTATTGAACCTTTCTTTGCGGGGAATCTTAAACCTGAATCATCTACCTTAGGACGGGCAGAGATGTTGAGCAATCTCCGATACCACACCAGCGTGATAATATCACTATTTCAATCTCTTGGAACCCTTTCTATTGGTTCAAGGCGCTTAAATATTCTCAGGTAACTGCTGAATCCGCTGTGTCATATACTGATGCAACCTGTAGGTTAAGTACACACTGATAAACTAATCTAACCTGTCCGGTCAATTACATACCTAAACTGGATCCTGAAAAGTTCAGCTGCAAATGAAATATGTAAAATTGAGCAATTTTCTCTATAATTACTCACTTTCAGTTCTTGAGAACGGCAATTCATGTTAAAAAAAAACTAAATCGGCCAACCTAGGAAGAACTAGGCGACTTTCTAAATAAGAATATGCACCCAAATTTGAGTGAAAGAGCACTTGAACCATGTATGCTCAACCAACTGAACTGAAATTGTTGTCTTAGATACTCAATTTATGATATAATAATACATGCTGTTAGTTCGACTTTGGCTTCATCATGCTGTGAGGATTGCTTAATTTCAAATGGTAGTATTTGATGGTGATTGCCTATTTTTTTTTTGCAGTGGCTATGCTAATCGTATTCATGAATTACTGGATGTCTCACGTGAGCTATCTGGTGTCCGTGATAGATTGACTACTCAAAATTCCTCTGATGGAAACTATATCAGTGAGGCAAATTATATAGAGTTTTCAGGGGTTAAGGTAATAATAATACATCATTGTCATTTTCTATTTGTCTGCCCTATCACCCTATGTGAAGATTCTAAAAATAATTTGTAGGTGGTGACACCTTCTGGGAATGTCTTGGTTGATAATTTGAACCTTCATTTGGAGTCTGGCTCTAATCTGTTGATCACTGGTAATCCTCTATTTTTTTGCTCCCATCGAATCTAGACCTGTGCTAGTTATTTCAACTCTTGCCCTAAAGAGTGTTTGAATGTTCAAACTGCAATGCAAGAAGGAATGAGAAAAATCATTCAAGAATATTTTTTATTTCCTATTTTGTGTCCAGAAATACTGGTTTATTATGATATACATACATTATGTTGGTGGTGAATTGGTTTCCTAGTCCATAGTTCCTGTTCACCTTAATTACTTGGAATCAGTCTTGAAATATGCTCTTCGGTCTGGAATTGCCTGATCTGTGGCTACTGAAAAAAGCAATTTGCATCTGTCTAACTTCAATGCTTGTGTCTTACTAGTCAAATTTAGACATTTCTTGTGTTTCCTGATATCAGGGAAAGAGCTCTGCCATTCTTGCCCAGCACACACTGCATTTCTACACTACCATCAAAGAAGAAAGCAAGATACACCTGGAGAAATAACCAAACAAAAGAAGCTAACCTGTAGCAAAGGCCTTGCAGCAGCAGGAGGGGCAGGCAGCCTGCGTTATATATTTCTTATGAATATTATCGGTGTTCTTTCTGCCTGTTTAAGTACCCTTAGATAACCTCTTCAGCTTAAAGGGCAATTAAAACTATTAAACCAAGCCAGTGTGTGCTGTTTTCCCAGATGCATTGAGCTTGCTTGCGTGGTTGATTGATTTGCTTCTACTGATGATCAGTCTTGCATAATTTTTTCTTAATCATTTGTCTGGCTTACATAGCAACAATAATCATCAGCTTAATCTTCAAAAGAAGAAAGCTAATCCTTGAATGTGGGGAAGGTCTGTCAAGTAGACACGTTGTATGTGTATGCCTAATTCTGTTTTGTATCTGTGCACTTCTGCTTTATGGAAGTTTCAGCTGTGGGTGATTAATTTTATGATGTGGATTTCAGGTCCCAATGGTAGTGGAAAAAGCTCCCTTTTTCGTGTTCTTGGTGGTCTGTGGCCAATGGTATCTGGTCATATTGTCAAACCTGGTGTTGGTTCCAATCTCAACAAGGAAATATTTTATGTGCCCCAGAGACCATATACAGCTGTTGGAACACTTCGTGACCAGTTAATCTATCCACTCACAGCAGACCAAGAGACTGAACCACTCAGCTATGGTGGCATGGTGGATCTTCTAAAGAATGTAATAACAATCATATCTGTGTAGTTCATAAATTAGCCTCTCAAAGCATTTACCATCATCTTTTCACTTTGTTTTTGCAAGCAACTGAAAAGTAATAAGCTAGGAAATCCTTAATGTTGCTTATGGGTTGCAGGTTGATCTGGAATACTTGCTGGAACGCTATCCTCTTGACAAGGAAGTTAACTGGGGTGATGAATTATCTCTTGGTGAACAGCAAAGATTGGGAATGGCTAGACTGTTCTACCATAAGCCCAAGTTTGCTATCCTGGATGAATGCACTAGTGCTGTGACAACTGATATGGAAGAGCGCTTCTGCAAAAGGGTTCGAGCAATGGGCACATCATGCATAACAATATCTCACCGCCCAGCATTAGTTGCATTTCATGAAATTGTTTTATCCTTAGATGGTGAAGGAGGGTGGGATATTCAGGACAACAGGTTACAGAAATATACTTCTATTTTTTTTTTTTAAAAAAAAATTGAGCACTGAAAAAGCAAGGCTGAAATCGAGTTTATTCTTTTTTAGAAATGGTTCTTCCCTCTCTCCTGAAGTTGAGTTTGATGTGCTGAAGTCATCAGAAAGTGATCGCAAGTCTGATGCACTTACTGTTCAAAGGGCTTTCATCACCAGCACAAAGGTACTTGCTATGTTTTTTTATAGTATCACCTATTAACTCCATGTGTTATTATTTGGCTCATCTTCTATCTTTAACTGGATTCTGTTTCCCAGGGCAATGCATCAATGAAGTCCAAGAAGCAGTCCTATTCGACAGAGGTCATAGCATCTTCCCCCAGTATGGAGATAGAACATACTGTACAGTCATCTATTGTAACACAATTGCAATGCTCTCCAAGACCTTTGCCTGCCAGAGTTGCTGCAATGTCTCAAATACTGGTACACAGTTGTATTTCATAATCCATTGTAGTGTTAGGATACGTTTTGCTTCTTACCATTCATTGACTTCTTTCCTAGTGGACCTGATATCAGAAGCTTAAATCTTAAATTGGATTAATATAAACATGCCATGAATCTGGGATGTTATAAGTTCTTCAGTTCTAATATTGTTCCTAAATATTCGATTTCCAGGTTCCAAAGCTGTTTGATAAGCAAGGAGGGCAACTGCTTGCAGTGGCACTACTTGTATTCTCTCGCACTTGGATTTCAGATCGTATAGCATCATTGAATGGTAGGCTGTTCGATAAGCAAGTAGGCAGTTGCTTGCATTGGCACCATTTGCATTTTCTTTGCTAACTACACAAACTAGAACTGATAGTGCACACTATATACTAATTCTAATATATTTGATTGTGGCAGGAACAAGTGTCAAGTATGTCTTGGAGCAGGACAAAGCTGCCTTCATTCGTTTGGCTGGCATCAGTGTGCTGCAAAGTGCAGCAAATTCCATCGTGTCACCCTCACTGAGGTAATTTGCGGTTCTGCTCATTTGAATTATTTTTAAGATACTAAATTTGGTTCCTGATAGATCTTCGCTGCACGAATGATGAATCCAATTCCAGGCATTCGAAGCTGCTTGTGGAATTAACTAATTTATATAATTGGTTCCATGATCTGGTTAATTGTTTCTTTACAGAAATCTTACTTCAAGAATTGCCCTTGAATGGCGGATTCGCATGACCAATCATCTGCTTCAATATTATTTGAAAAGAAATGCATTTTACAAGGTGAGCTTTTCTCCCATTGGACACTCACCCAGGCTTTTATTGCACTATGTGGCAGTGTTTTTCCCCCCTTGTTTGTATTTTTCAATGACATGCATATAATCATCTATTCATCATGTATTATTTTGGATGACGAGCGTTTGAAAGTGGCATAGAATTCTGGCTATTGAATCTTCAAATTATGTTTGGTTCATGTCATCATGTGCATCTGGTTGAGCTTATCACTTGTGTATATATGCACTGTACAACTTCAGTCTGGTACTATCTTATTTTTTTGTCCCATGTGTATATCTCGAGGAATTTAGTAAACAGGGTCCTCAGAATGTGACATTTTGACACTGTCCTATTTCTCTGCATTGGGTACTATTTTCCTGCATTTGGTACTATTTTTCTGCATTTGACACTTAGTACCCATAAACACTTCTTGGGCTGTTAGCTTTGCTGAAAGTTGATACTGAAAATATATGGTGGATGAATTCAGTGGGTACTGAGTTTTGTACATCAACCAGGTTGTTTTGTATTTATATAAGTTGGCTATAGATTTTATAGCTGAAGTTGACATTGGTCATTGTGTTGTTTTGAAATTTTGGTAGATTTTGCATTGTATGGAGCATAGTTTATATGTTTTCCACGAGAACTGAGCACTTCTAGCTTATCTTGCAGGTATTCAACATCTCAGGTATGAATATGGATGCAGACCAAAGAATGACACATGATGTGGAGAAGCTGACCAATGAACTAGCTGGCTTGCTTACTGGTATGGTGAAGCCACTGGTTGATATTATTTGGTGAGCCTCTCTCATGATCTCGTAGTTTTGGCCATGCGTTTGAGCGTTTCTTAATACTGAGCTTTGCTTTCTAACCCTATAAAATTCACCAGGTTTACATGGAGAATGAAGCTTTTGTCTGGGCGAAGAGGGGTTGCTATACTGTATGCGTACATGTTCCTAGGTCTTGGTTTTCTAAGAGCTGTGTCTCCTGACTTTGGTGATCTTGCAAACCAAGAACAAGAACTTGAAGGCACGTTCAGGTTAGTATTACTTCATCGAGCATTAACAAAGTTTGTTACTTTCATATCTTCTGAAAAGATTTTTCTTGGCCCTGTAACCTTTCTCAAGGTTCATGCACTCAAGATTGCGGACGCATGCTGAGTCAATTGCTTTCTTTGGTGGTGGATCAAGGGAGAAAGCTGTAAGTTTCTTCATAATACATGAATGCTGCACAAAATTATTACATGTCTGTATTCTGTCACTTCTGAACTTGTTTTATCTGGTGGTTTATGATACTTTATTTTAATCAGTCTTAAGGTTCAAATTCAATCAAAATCCCAAATACCAAGTGCTGTATCTTGTTAATTCACAAGTCTATCTGTTGATTAAATCATATAATGCTAAAAATACAACTTTGTATTTTATTTTTGTCATTTGATACATGATCTATTCTTGGTAAAATTTTGTGCCCTTACATTCCACTTTTCCCCCAAAAAACAGATGATTAACGCTAAATTCATGACATTGCTCAACCACTCAAAGGTTCTATTGAGAAAAAGTGGCTTTATGGTATTTTTGATGATTTTGTGACAAAACAACTTCCTCATAACGTGACATGGGGGCTGAGTCTGTTATATGCTTTGGAGCACAAAGGGGAGACCGAGCTTTGACTTCAACTCAAGGTTGGCATTAATCTCGAAAGTTCCATTAAAAACAAAATTTTGGTAGCACATCCATTCTTTTGTGTGGTATTCCTTTTTGCATAGAGTTTTGAAAGTATGCTCTTGTGTTTTTGGAATTACAGGAGAGTTGGCACATGCTCTGAGGTTCTTGGCATCTGTGGTGTCACAAAGCTTCATAGCGTTTGGTGATATTCTTGAGTTACACAAGAAGTTCCTTGAACTCTCTGGTGGTATTAACAGAATATTTGAGCTTGAGGAGCTTCTTCAGGCATCACAAAGCAGTAAGTGTCAATTCATACTTAGTGGTAGTAAGTAGTAGGTTGTGGTATGAAAGGTTGATTGTAACTGAATATTTTTAGTTCACAAATGATAAATTTGGATTATATGTCTCTTTTGATGTTATCACTTGCTTGCGCCTGAATATTGTACTGCTGTTCATCTAGATCCTTCGGTGCCTTCTGATGCTATAAATGCCACTTCCGAAGAAATAATTTCCTTCCGTGGTGTGGATATTGTCACACCATCACAGAAGCTATTGGCTAGCCAATTGTCTTGTGATGTATCTCAAGGGAAAAGCCTTCTTGTGACTGGTATATCATTTTGCAGCTTTTGTCTGATTTGAATTCAGCACAGTGTTGACATTGTTTCTCTAATCTCTACTATGGTTTCTATTCCTTGAAGGTCCAAATGGTAGCGGAAAGAGTTCCATTTTTAGGGTGCTCCGAGGTTTGTGGCCCATTGCTTCTGGTAGACTTACCAAGCCATCTGACGGAATTTTTAATGTTCCTCAACGTCCATATACTTGTCTTGGAACCTTGAGGGATCAAATCATATACCCTCTCTCTCACGAGGAGGCAAAGTTGAAGATGCTCTCATGCGAAACAAGTAGGTGCCACCTATCTTTGTTTCTTTCTGTTACTTTGAACTTTGTCATTCAACGCTATATATATTTACATTGGTGATGTAGGTGACAAGTCTACATCCTCCAAGATGTTGGATGATCACCTGAAGACGATTCTAGAGGATGTTCGCTTGGTGTATCTTCTAGAAAGAGAAGGCTGGGATGCTACTCCGAACTGGGAAGATATTCTATCCTTGGGAGAACAGCAGAGGCTGGGGATGGTCAGTGATTAAGACCTATATTTTGAGTTGTATATATTTATTTATTGACTTGAACAATTGAATATCTCTACCTTTGTGCTAAGTGGGAGGAACTGCTTTCTTTTCAGGCTCGTCTGTTCTTTCACTGTCCTAAATATGGCATCCTCGACGAATGCACCAAGTATGTCTCAATGTTTTTTTTTTTGTTTTAATTTCTTGACCACACATTGTCCGGCACTTATGAAGGCCTCTTTGCAGTGCCACAAGTGTGGACGTTGAGGAGCATTTGTACAGGCTAGCAACAAACATGGGAATAACTGTCATCACCTCCTCACAGGTAAGTGTCATCATCATACTCTTCTTATTTCTAGTCGGCTCCCTACGTATGACCGAGTTGCTCTGTTGTTTATTTGTTTGCAGAGGCCTGCCCTGATTCCTTTCCATTCCTTGGAACTGAAACTCATTGATGGTGAAGGAAAGTGGGAGCTTTGTGCCATCCACCAATAACCGATGCCATCAGCTGACTTTCATCGTTAGTTACCTGTCAGTTGTACAAAAGTACTGTTGTCACCAATTTATGCTTCTTCATCGGTGGAGGCAAGGCAGTTACAGGTTGCAAAGCACATGAAGAGACTCGTCCACTCGGGTGCAGCGTGTGTGACGGAGCCTTACTTTTTGTTGAAGATTTTTTTTTTCTTTTCCTCTGATCTGAGAAATTTTGCCATACGGAACAGAGGAAGGAAATATACGCCAGAAAGTGTTTAGGAGGAAAGGGTTGTAGATGGGGACTTTGGAGCTGCAGGCTTCATTGGGATAGCATAGTACATACATAGTCCTGGCATGATATGTCAGCCTGATTGATTTTTATACAAGATACAGAATAAGTGGGGCGTAGTGAATGAAATCGAATGGTGGCGTGTAGAAATATTTATAATTTATTATCTGTATCAATCAGAATGAACAGGGCACGAAGTGAGTGTGCCCTTGTAAATGGCAACTAATTTATAAGAAATTCATGCATACCTTTTTTTTTCTTTCATTTTTATTGAATGAATCATATATACGTTATGATTCCGGGCCATCTAGTTTGCGGTGATTGCCTCTCACAAAATATTATGTGCTCACAATGACGAAGAAAACGCCTAGCGCTGCTGCGAGAGCAGGACGAGCAGGCCCTGTGGGCCGACGAGGATCTCACTGAGGAAGCTGACGAGTCCGAACCAGACGACGGGCGTGACGTCGACGCCGCCGAGCGGCGGGATGACCCTGCGCGTGACGGCGAGGAACGGCTCCGTGGGCACGTACGCCACCACGTAGGGGAACTTGGTGACGGGGAGCCTCGGGTACCACGACATGACGATCCGCAGGATGAAGAGGAAGCCGAACGCCGACAGCACCGGCCCCGCCACGCCCGCCACCGCACTCGCCGTCGCCGGGTCCAGATCGCCCAGCACCGCCGCCGTGCGGTACAGTCGGGTGTGCATCGACGACGACGCCAGCGGCGGCGGCGGTCCCAATTCCACTGCCCCGGCGGCTGATAAAGCATGACATTGTACCACTGCCGTGACGGCGGCGAGCAGGCCGCCGCGAGCTCCCGCTGTCGTCGGCTGCTTGCTTGGAGCTAGGTGCTGCACCGGGCCATCGACGTTGCCTTTTTCTGGGCGGGCGCCGAGTGGCTGTTTTGCACAAGGCAGGAACAGGACATCGGTACGGAAAGAATCATGATGAGAAGGAAGAAGAGAGCGTGCTGGGCACAAGTGGCAATGGAAGAGCAGGTGACCTTGGTGGTGGCGGCGGCGACGGCGAGGCACCTCCAACTTCTAGCGGGTCCTCTAGCGGAGAAGATGGAAGAGACGGTCCTGGGCATGCAAGGCTGGGGAGCCATGAGAGGCAACGGAGGGAGGAAGCAGGAGCAGCTGCAGCTACTGCCCCTCTGCTCGGCCTTGTGTTCCTTTGGATAAGGCTACGATGGACCCCACGACAAAGGGCCTAAAAGCCCAACCCATCAGCACAAGAAGAAAGGTAAAGGCCCATTATGAAATACAACCCAAAGGGGGCCAACCCTACGGCCCAACAATCCAAACGCAGCCTTCCCGAGACCTCCCGGAGGAAACTCCACTCCACCGCCGTCGCCTCCGATGGCGATGCTCTCCAGGATGCTGCGCTCCTCCGCCACGCGCGCCCTCCGCAAGGTAAGCCACCCTCCGGTTCTCTCGCCTGTTACCGACCACCGATGCTGCTTTGGCTCACGCTTCGCCGCTCCCGTTCCATCGCGCAGCAGGTGTGCGGTCTGGAACCCGCGGCGGCGGCGGCGCGACGGCTCTCCGCCGCTGAAGCCTTCGCCGAGTGTGAGGGATCACTCCTGCGCCCTCTTCCAGGGCTGGACCTCCCGCCGTGCCTCCCTGACAACCTGAGCCGCAGCCCCACCCGGGTCACCACGCTCCCCAACGGCCTCCGCGTCGCCACCGAGGACCTCCCGGTAATGCACAGCACACGGTCGCTGTGTTCCTTGTATTTTCTTCAGTGTGGGTTGATTCTGAGAGAAGCTGCTTTGTCTCCGGCAGGGCCCTTCAGCGTGCATCGGTTTCTTCGTCAACTCCGGCTCCGTCTACGAGTCCGGGGAGACCACCGGCGTCTCGCACATGCTCGAGAGGATGGCCTTCAAGGACACCAGGCACCGGAGCCACCTCAACATCGTCAGCGAGCTCGAGCTTGCCGGGGCCAACGTCGGCGCCTCAGCCTCCAGGGAGCAGATGGTCTACAGCTATGACACGCTCAAGGGATACTTGCCGGAGGCTCTCGAGATCCTCATCGACTCCATGCGCAACCCGCTCTTCCTCCAGGAAGAAGTCGAACGGCAGGTGACCCGTCATGGACTGGACTCCTTTCCCCCACTATAGTGTAGATGCTCTCTTGGGGTGCTTTAGTGTCTGGTCACTGACTTACCGTCTTGTCAGCTGCTCCTTGCTCGAGAAGAAGTCCAGGAGCTGCACAAGAACCCTGAGAAGTTTCTTCATGAGCAGCTTAACCTTGTTGGTTTTTCGGGTGCTCTTGCAAATCCGCTAATAGCTCCTGAGGATGCCCTTGCCAGAATTAATGACAAAATTATTCGAAAGTTCTATCATGTAAGGCCACTTTTTATTCCCCTTTATTCATTTGATTTCTGCATTCCTCATAAGAATCCACTTACTGCTAAGAAGTACATAGTTCGAAGTGACCACACCTCAGCAGTATCAGATCAAACTAGCCAGGACGGAACATGTATATATTTAAGTTATGGTGGGTACTTTGTCATTTAGGTTCATAACTTATTATTATCAGTTCACAAATACTACATAACGGTTCTTCAAGTTGTCTAATTTAATGCTGGAATGCAATTCTTGCTACTATCAGGTAACACACAAGAACTTTATGATCAGCACTGAAGTAGTCAGTATGCGTTGACTGTAATTATAGATGATACTAAGAATGCTGCAACCAGTACCATAGATAAGCCAAAATTACTAGCACATCTTTGATCTCATATGATTATTTGTCCGTTTTTCATTCCAAAAATTGATGGAGTATTATTATACAAAAAAAATTGAGACTAATGCTATTGCTATGTATGTAACAGGAAAATTTTACTGCCGATCGTGTGGTTCTAGCAGCATCAGGTGTTGACCACGAACACTTGCTAGGCTATGCAGATCTTTTGTTGAAAGATTGGCACAAAGGGGACCCCAATGGAAAAGCCAGTGTCTACATATGTCGGTGGAGATTCCAGACACAGAGCAGATTCAGATGTAATCTTTCCACTCTATATGGGCTGTATATACCCTTTTTCATTTGGTGTTTTCCTTTTGTTCTACTTCGACGTACTGGATATAGATAGTCTTTGCTCATCTTGCTGTCTTATGCAGATGACACATGTTGCATTAGCTTTTGAAGTGCCAGGGGGCTGGCTTCAAGAGAGAGACGCTACAATTATGACTGTCATACAGGTGGAGCTAATGCTTCCGAGTTTTCTAGTAACTAGCTTGGGGTACATTGATCTCAACTTCCTATCTAATTGTTAATTCATGAATGTCCATACACAATAATTACATTTGGCAGACTTTAATGGGTGGTGGTGGTTCATTCTCCTCTGGTGGTCCTGGAAAAGGGATGCATTCACGGCTTTGTAAGTCCTGAACACTTGATGATTGTTTAACTCGTTGGATGTCTATAGAAAATATGCTTAGATTGCGTAAAATCTCAAAAACTGTGCCACTTTAGAATTATGTCACATGCTGCATTATCTATTTTTTTTTTTGTTTCTTTGTTTTGCTGTATTAGAGACTTAGTTTTTTGGCAGGTGAAATATTGGCTATGCTCAATTGTTGTTTCTTTGCAGATCTTCGTGTCTTAAATAAATACAGTTCTGTTGAGTCTTTTTCTGCATTTAGTAATGTATATGACAGCAGTGGCCTCTTTGGTATCTACTTAACTACGGTGAGTTAATCTTTTTTTTTTTTTACGGTTCCGTGTCTTATGTTTTCTTAATTAAACTTGTTTCCCAATGATTATGAATTTTTGAGTGGGATTAAGGCTAGGGATGAAAATGGAAATGGAGCATTTCATTTATCAGGAATCATTTCCATAAAAATAATATCATTTATGGCCGTTTCAGACCATAACCATATTTAAACTTTTGATCTTCTGATTTCTTTTAGCACCATATATAGTTACATTGAAAATATGGTGAGCTTCTGACCGACCGGGGAATTGTTTCTGTATAGAAAATATCTTTACTGACCATTTTTATCCCTAATTAAGGCCAGCTCTTTCATCCTTCTTTTATCCTTACACAACATCCAGTGGGAACTAGTTGGTCTCAATGTATCTTTGTTGTTCAGTGTCTTCCTGCTAGTGTTAGGATGGCCCATCAGCCTATAGAAAATGCACAATATGAATAAGAACAGTAGTGGTTTAACTTGGTCAAAATATGATCATCACATGTTGCCCTACTACAATTTATCATGGTGGGTATACTTGTTTAGCTCTCTCACTGAAAAGTACTGCTGGAGATACGTTTAACATCTTAGAGCAGTAAACTGTAACATGAACAACAACGGTCGCTGCAACTATGCTTTGTTGAACATGACATATATTACCTTTTCTTCTTTGTATGGGACTCTGATATGTGTACTGTTTTTTTTTTTTTTTTTTTTGCCTATTTTGACTAGTCCAGCCATCAGATTTTGTGTCAAAGGCTGTTGACATCGCAATAAGTGAATTAATTGCTGTTGCAACTCCTGGAGAAGGTATGAATGATGCCCTACTTGGTTGAAAATCTTGGCTGGCTATTCATTTTCACTGCCTGTTCACTGTTCTAAAACTGCTGGTTTGTGTGTTTCCAGTGACAGAGGTTGAACTGCAACGAGCAAAAAACTCAACGATTTCATCTGTATTAATGAATCTTGAATCTAGGGTAATCATGAGTCCCTGGTCTATTTCCTGTTTCCTGTCAGGTGTTTCTTAATAAAACTTGTCATTCTCTGTTAATATTACTGCAGGTAATTGTTGCAGAAGATATTGGAAGGCAGCTGTTATCTTATGGTTGCAGGTAAGTCTGTATGCAGGTTCTTTAGTGTTAATTTTGCATGTATAACTATTGATCCTTTTTTCTGCTTTGTTCCCATAACACCAGGAAGCCTATTGACTACTTCCTTCAATGTATGGAAGAAATTACTCTAGATGATGTTGCAACATTTGCCAGGAAGATGCTAGCTTCGCAACCCACAATGGTTAGCTGGGGAAATGGTACGTTTGTTATTTCTCTTATCCTAGGTTTGAAGTATAGCTGATCTATTATCTTGAGCATGCAGCTTACGACTTAATGTGATTTCCTTGCCTCCTCACCCTTGTTGCAGTTGACAAAGTTCCTCCATATGAACTTATTTGCAAGCGGCTGCGATAGTAGTGACCTCGGGTGGACTTGAAGGATCCTTTCGTGGAAAACTAATCAATCACCTTTATGAAGTGCCCTAGCTCAGAAACTGCTTTTCTTTCGGACATGCAATTTAGAGAGCTTAGGATTTCAGCAGCTGTGTTCAATTGTAACTTTTCAAACAACACAGTAAATGAGAAGCTGACGAAAGGTGAAGAAAATCAAAGTTCTTTCGCAAAAATCAACAGTTCCATTTTCGCTTTGTTATCATTTCAGCGTTTTTATGTCCATTTTCAGCCATTATGGATAGCAGGAGTATTCTGTTGCCCAAAATTTCCTGTATAAACGGCTTCTGGATTATTGAATGAGTGAAATGCATTATAGGTACTGAACTTTGCAACGCCACACAAATAGGTCCATGGACTTACAAACCAAATCATCTAGCCCTCGAACTTGTGAATCCGTTCACCCCAGGTCCAATCCGGTTTTGCATGGCGTGCATGGTGGTTTTGCATGGATACTTGTAGTCATGCTTTGATGTCGTGATGATGACGTCAAGACTCGCTTTAATTTCTTGAAATTGATATCTTTTTATTTAGAGCTCCAAATATAACAAATAATATATGAATTTTGATCGCCTCGATGAGCTCTTTGCAATGGTTTACTCCGTTTTATTATTTGAGATAATTTTCTTTTATATAAAATTAAATATTTCTATAAAACGAGTGGAATATTATTTGCTATATTTAATTTTATATAAAACGAGTGAAATATAAAACGACCGAGGTCGATAGATGCACTTGTTCTACATGTAAAATATAGGAAGTCCTACCGCGTAGTGCGACGTCACATTCAAATGCAAAATATACTCCTATAGTACTCGACAAGTGTTCAAAGCCGATCACGCTAGTCGCTCGATCATCGTCACTTTTGCCTTTTTTTTCTATATAATATGCCTGGCTTATTACACCCCTCTCAGTCTAAGCTGAGCTGAGCTCGGATACCCATAGCGCCGCCAGCGACGGCAGCCATGGAGGCAGAGGCTGCGTTTTTTTCTACCGGACGACCGCGGTTTACCGTCTATACTGGGGCGGTCCGGTTCACGGACCGGCCGGTATAAAAGAAGGCAAATTCAAAATTTAAAATTTGAAAAAAAATCGTTGAAAAAAATTCTGTAAAATAGTTCATGATTTATAGAAGCCAATGGTATAAAAATTTGTCAAATTGGAGTTGGTTTGGTATAAAAAATTTCAAATCTAAGTTTGAAAAAAAGAAAAAGAAAATACACAGCCGCCCATTAAGGCCCATTAAATCATGAAGGTCGAAAAACATACTAAACACACTCAAATTTAAGTAATTTTGACATCATTGGATTCTACAAATCATGAAGTATTTTTAGGAATTTTTTAGCATTTTATAAAAAAAATTACATTTTGAATTTTGAAAAACCGCTCAAACTGCTCAAACCCTCGGTAAAACCGCTCAAACCGCTTCGGTAAACCGCTCAAACCGCCCGGTTTACCGGATTTTACCGCTTCGCCGGGCCGCCGTTTTGAATTCAAACGAATTCAAATTCCAAACCGTCCGTGAATAGGCGGTTTTCTGCAGAATCGGACCGGTTTACCGATTCCGGACCCCGGCGGTTTTTTACGGGTCCGGTCGGTATAAAAAACGCGGGCGAGGACCACTCGGTTCTTTGCGCTTGCTGTCCCCGGCGGCCGAGGGGCCCCGACGAGCTCTATGCTAGTTGCAAAAATATCACTGCTTCAAATTTTTAATTTTACACGAAATAAAACTATCTCAAATAACAAAACGGAGTACACCATTACAAAGAGCTCGTCTAGACGATCAAAATTGATATATTATTTGCTATATTTGGAGCTCTAAATAAAAAGATATTCATTTCACCAATTAAAAAGAGTCTTTGACATCATCGCCGATGTCGGATTGCTCTACAGATCTTACCATGCAAAACCATCGTGCAAGCCATGCAAAACCGGATTGGACCTCGTGGTGAACGGTTTTGCAAGTTCGAGGGGCTAGATGACCTGGTTTGTAAGTCCATGGACCTATTTGACACAAATACGTTACAAGTTCGAATGCATCGATGCATTTCACTCTTATTGAATCATTGATAAATTATACCATGTTTGGTTTGGGGAACGTAGTGATCCATTCCTCTATTTTTTATATTTGTTTCTTTATAGAATGGAATGAAGTGTCCATCACCATCTTATTTATTTCCCATAACTCACTCCTTTCCAAATTACAATGCATTTTGTTCTCTATATTCATTGATTTTACTATGTATATACTGTATAGATATGGCGTATATATCTAAGTGAATAGCAAAACCTATGTATCTGGAAAAAGCCAAAACATTTTATAATTTGAAATGGAGGGAGCATCTTATAATTAGTGAAAGCGTGAGAATATCCACCAAATTTATGGGTTCAACTGATGCACCACCTCATCTGGAGGGGCTTGGTTCCTCAAATCACATTACATAATAATTGACGTGAAGAGAAGAAAATGCTGCCCAATTCACATAAAATTGAGGTTTTCACGTCATTGTCTTAGAAAATTCCAAACCATGCACTGATAATCCAAATGTTCCAACTTCGAAGTGCAGGTGACCCAAAAGTGTTCAGCAGAACCGGATGGTGACTGCAATATAGTTCTTGTAGCAAGGCGATTCTACAAAAGAATTACATGAACGATATTCATCAGGCAGCAAACTTATGGTACTAGGGAACTAGGAGCTACTCATCCCATCCTGACAGGCCAAGCCCTCCTGCTCCCACCTCTGGCATTGAGGAGAACATCTTAAGAGCTGAGGAGTCAGTGATGGTGACAACGCCTTTTGATTTCTTTCTCTTCTTCGTGTGATCAATTACCAGACCTCCAACAGATTTTCCATCAGGAGCTGCTTCCTGGGTTGAGCTGTCCTTTAGCTTAGTCTCTTGATTGCCCACATTGAAAGACATTAAATCTGCAAATGAGATTTCAGTGTTGTCAATTCCTTCAGCATCTACATCTTCTTCATCAACGAATTTCTTCCTCTTGGCTTCCTTCTTGTCCTTTGTGCTGGTATCATGGACAGAAGATTGAATGTCTTTGTTCTTTAAGTTACTGTTATTGGCAGGGTCTAGCTCTTCAGATTTCTTCGTCTTAGCATCCTTCTTGACCTTTTTCCTTTCCTTTCCATCTGTCACTTCAAGTTTACCAGGGTTCGAAGTGGTGATACCTGTGGAAATATTCTGGACTTCAAGCTCTTCAAGACCCTTTAACTCTTGTTTAGATTCCTTCCTTTTATCCTTCTTTGTATCAATCCCAATGGGATCTTTATCCTTGCTCACAGGATTCACTTTTCTAGAGCTCTTATCATTCTTGGAGGTATCCTCTAGGGGCTTTGCATTCAATATGCGCAAGGTTGGCACAAATTTCTTAACCTGAGAGAACACTGGAGTTACTACAGAATCGCAGTACATACAAAAAATTCAAGTTGGTCAGGGGAATCACCTTTTTGACAAGACTGTCTTTCTCAGAAACAGGATTTCCCTGCAAATTAAGGTTCCTCAAGTAGGGCAATTCAGAAAGTACCTGCAATGAAACAAGTGACTGTTACAGTTAGAAATAATTCATGACAGATTAATTGGCAAACAGTGATAGGTGCAAACCTTCAAATCTGAACTCCTCTCAATAAAGTTATTCCCCAAATCAAGGTTCAAGATCTTCACATTTTTGGCCAAATCTGAAGGGATTGTCTGTAGATTCAAACCAGAAGTCACAGTCAAGTGCAATAGACAATTATATGTTAGGACACCAATCAAAGTGCAAAAAGGACCACCAATGAAATCATACACTGATCTTGTTGTGAGAAAGCCTAAGTTCCTTCAGTTCCACACACTCAGCAAGAGAAGATCCAATATTTTCTATTTGGCAGTGAGACAAGGATAGCTATGGAAAGAAGTAACAGTAACACATTAGTCATACAGAGTTAGAAATAGGCTGGTCTTGAGAGAGAGAGAGAGAGAGAGAGAGAGAGAGAGAGAGAGAGAGAGAGAGAGAGAGGCTCCAACAGAAGAAACAACACATTCTTTTCTATAGTTATGTACTAAGGATAGAGAAATGAATAATACCTTTTTCATAGACTTAACCTTGACCAAAGCATTGCCGATGGTAAAAACAGGATTCTTAGAGAGAACTGCAGCAGAGTAAATGTAACAACTAAGTGAAGGGATACATAATTATCAATTGTATCATAGCTCCTATATGAAAACATATTTTTTTATTAGGTGATTGGTTTGAAATGTAAATATAGAGGGAGAAGCAAAACAAATGTCACGTGCACAAAAACTATTATGACCATTCAAATTCCTATATAGTTGTAAACTTGTAATAACAAAGTCGTGAACAGCTTTCTATATCATGCTCTCTTAATGGAAAAGGTGTTGATCATCTTATTTAAGAAAAGGATGTAAATATGCGCCATAAGGGTAAAGTAATCCAGTTCAAGCCAATACACATGCGCGGTTTTGACTTACATACCGAGTGTATTCAACTGTTGCAAGCGATCAAGCTTACAGATGGAAGAAATATTGTTATCTGCATTAGAAATTGGAAAGGATCTCTTATGAAATCAAGTATATTAGCAACGAGGGAAATATGAATCATGGACAGTCCAGAGTATTCATCAATTGAATTACCGTTGAGAATCAATGCTCCCAGGCTTGTTAAAGATGTAACCTCATCCATTTTTGTAAGTTTGTTGTAGCCAGCATTCAGCACCTGTGCAACAGCTCCCAAGTGAGGTGCGCGAGTAAAAGTAATGTGTCAAGATTGAGTACTGGGCAGGACAGGTAACTCACCTGCAGCTTTGAGAGCCCCTCAACACCTTTTAAGCTCACAAGCTTGTTTTCTTTAACCACAAGCTTCTTCAAATTGGCACAGGAGGACAAACCCTTGGTAACATAAAAGCAAGAATTTGAAGTGAAAATAGGCAGCATATAAGCAGAGCAGTTGAGGTTCAAGCAGTAGCAGGCTATATGAAGCATGATATGTTTCCATGAACCAAAATCACCGGTCACCAATTCATGAAAACGATTGCATAGCTGCTAGTATTATTTTGAAACATGTCATATATTACTGCTACTGGGCGATTGCGAGACCAGAAAATGCGGTCAAGAGCATGATATACCAAGGAGTGAGATACAGCATTGCTCATTTACCACAAGACTAGAGTAGTATGCAATAACAACAAGAGGTACCTCGAGGGTGACGAGGCAGTTGAAGCTGAGGTCGAGGTGCTCCAGGTTCTTGAAGCTGCTCAGGCACGACACCTGCTCACCCACCGGTTCACGCAGCAGCACAAAGGACTGTGAGTAACAGAGCAGCAAGCACCAGCACTGAGCAAGCACAATGGACTTACGTCGGATAGCGCGCGGTGGGTGAGGTCGAGGGACGTGGCGTTGGCCCCCGCCTTGCCCGCCTCGCGCGCCGCCTGCTCCTCGGTCAGCCGCCCCATCGCCGCCGCCGCCGCCGCCACCAAGTGATTTGCCCCCTCTGATCTTTCTGAAAGTAAGTAGTATACCCTAACGGCGCCCGCCGTTTGCCCGTTGACGGTCTCTTACTGGTGGGCCTCCAACTTGTAGCGGGACCCACCTGCCAGTCTCGGCACTGACTAACGCGTTGGCATAGTGGGACGAAGGGAAAAAAAAAAAAAAAAAGAAGCCGCCTCGAGTCTCCTCCCCAACGCCCACGCGAGCTGAGCTCTGGCTGTAGAGGAAAGGCGAAGATGGCGATGACCGTCGAAGGTGAGTGCGTCTAGTGCCCTTCTCCCCCCCTGGAATTCCAACATTTTCCTCGAGTCCCGCTTCGATTCCCGTCGTTTGGGGCCCCGATTCGTGCACGGAGTCGGGGCGATTGGGCTGTTGCTAGGGTTCGGTTCCGATCCGATGGAAGGGTTCGGTTCTTCTTCTCTTCGAATTCAGGGTTTTGAATACCCCAATTAGATTATGGATGGATCTAAGCTAGCTATGGAATGGTGAGGTCTGTATCCCTTGTTAGTCCGGGCTCGCGGCACCGCCAGCACTGGATTGTTCCTTCGATCAAGGTTAGGTTTGCAGGTGCTCATTTTGATCAGGTAGGGGAGCTTGTGTTGCCACTTGGCAGCAGTTTGTCAATCAGATTTTGATCAGGTAGGGGAGCTTGGAATGCACGCAGTTAGCTCGTAGTGCTTTGTCGTGATTTTCACCTTCTGTTTTGTCAAGTCCATTTTTTCCTCAATGAGATTATTTTTAGAATGTAGTGCTCAGATTAGCTCGTACGTACTATACCATTTTTTCTTCAAATACCTTCAAGAGTTTCTTTTACTAATTCTGTTTATCTGTTACTTGTGTGCTTGCCCTCCGTACCGTTGTGCTGGATGCTGCTGTTCCCTTGCTGATGATGTTCCTCTCTACAGTGTAAGCCCATTTTCCTCCATCTTTTCTAACTTTTGTTTTCCATCTACACAAAGTTTTGTTCATTTAATTCCTTCTGTTACAGGCTCGCTGGGCTCGCGTTCATGTTCTCCACGAGTATTCTACTGCAGATACTGGTACGCCGTGATCACTTATTTATTGCTCCTCTTATTGCAGGAACTAATTGAGATGACTGCAAGCTTTGTATGATGCCGATTAATCATTACTTATGTAGTTTATACATTAGTAGTTTCGAGAAGTGACAACTTAGCTGTTTTCATGTTCTCTTGATCTCTTCCTGCAATGTATGTCCATTAGTTTTGTCCTGTGAACTGTGATTCATGGCATAAGCATGATACACGTAATGAAAACAAAAAAAGGAAAAGCACAAAGAGGCACTACTTGCTTTCCATGTTTATAGCAGAAAGCCTCATATATGTGTGTGAGTCAGATGTGCTGGAGAAAGCACATTGCAGTCACTGCACCCAGAAACTGTGCAGACACCATCTACTATACTCCCTCCGTCCAAATATCTTAAGCGCATTAGCAAAATATTTTTTTCCAAAAATCTTCGTCGTATGAAAGCTGGACCACTCGTTCGGTGGAATACGAAGCGCATGCGGCTCCTCGACTAGGCTGCTGTGCATGCCCGCCTGTGGCTACAAAAACGGCAGAGTTCCCTCCCGTTAGGCCTCAATTGAGAAACGGAGCGCGGGATTCCTGTGCATGCGGGCGCGTAGGAGGGAAACAGAGCGCGGGATTACGGCGTCAATTGAGATTACGGTGGAAACTAAACCGACGCTAAGCTGGGAACAAAAATTACGGGATCTTAAATGCATGCATGCAATTTTTTCTTGGCCACGGGGCTTCCTTGGTCATCGCGCGTGAGGGGAATGCGCTGAAGATTTTTGGATGGAGGGAGTATGTCCTAAGTGTAGTGTCTTCATGCAGAAGGCAGCATTATGCTATTATTGTTTGTTACTCCCTCCATTCCAAATTGTAAGTCGCTTTGTCGTGCTATTAATATTTGGGTTTTTTTTTTATGGTACAGGCATGCGCTTTGTACAACAACTGGTGGCCCATGTTAGCAGGTTATTGTTACTTCGATACCCTCAATCATTGAGAAAGTTCCCATAGTCTTTGTACTGACATTTTTACATGTTCACGATTCTGCAGCTCTCATGTACGTCCTTGTACCAATGCCATGCCTGTTTTTTGGTGGTGGATCCACACACTTCTTGACTAGCAGAGAAGGTGGAGGGTAAGTTCAGCGTTTGATGCTCTTGGTCACTTGTGGAAATGTACAATTCACAGATATAAATAATAGGCCACTGCGAGAATATTACTTAGTATATGTACTAGATAGTTTCATTCATATCCTATGCTATCATAGTCATACACTGATCAGCTATGGTGGTAATAATTTCAGGTGGATGAATGCAGCAAAATTCCTGACTGGTGCGTCTGCCATGGGAAGCCTTGCTATTCCAGCAATTCTGAGGCATGCTGGCCTAATCGAGACTGGGGCCATGTTCATCGAGTTCACGTCCTTCTTCATCCTTGTATGCACAGTGCTGTGCTTCCATAGGGCTACCCTGGATGAGGACTGGTAAATAGGCATGCACGGAACCCCCCGCCCTCGAACCTGAAGAACAGCCATTCTGTGGTCGCTTCTCTCCATGCTAAGAAAAATTCCTGTTGGAAGCTAACTTGGATCTGTGTGTACAAAGAAGCGAATTCCGAGCTGCTGTAGCTATGTTTAATATAGACACTTGTTAAGATTCTGTAGTCATCTGGCAATGCAGATTGTGTTACCATCTCTCGACAATTTTTTGTTGTCGCGTGTTCTAAGGACCATCCGTGTAAAACATGACCAAGAGCAAGAGCAGACGCCCTACTTGGCTACTCTATTCGTTAACCTCTTTATGGATGAAGTGATGATGGGATCTGGACGCAATATTTTATTTGTTTTGGGAGTGTCGATTTGATGAAAAGTAAAAGACTAAATTGTGAAGCAAACGTCTAATTACGTATTCGAAGGATATAGAATTACGTGTACGTGTACAAAGTTAGAAGCGAGCTATACGTGTACTCGTCATCGTGAAACTATACTAGGGAGGCATATGAAAAACACATTTCAACCAGTAGATCAGTTTTTATAGCTTTTGTTTTTACAACAGTTTTTATATCTTTATATACCGGATGTAAAACACACAGTACACAAGCTCGGAAGCGAAAGGTAATTTGTAGTTTCCAAGTTACACCAACAAAATATATATATTAATACATAAACCTTAGGCAATTGAACATCAAACGACAGTTTGGCCGAGTGGTCTAAGGCGCCAGATTTAGGCTCTGGTCCGAAAGGGCGTGGGTTCAAATCCCACAGCTGTCACTGTATGTTTTTGTTTTTTTTTCCTATATACAATAATGTTTTTTTGTGCCCATTTCCTTCTGTGGTTTACTCATATATATACAATAATGTTATTTTTGGCCCATTTCCTTCTGAGGAAATATATAATTACATATGTAATACAGTATTTTATCTTCCAAATTTTTCAAAGGAGTTCCCGGTTGTGTATGGCATATGTCAGTGAAGCTCCATCCTATCAGCTTCACACGGACATGGACACTAACAGCGACGTTACCGACATTCCAGTTCACTCCGATTAAAGCGTATGCTGACAGGAAGAGCCGGCCAGATCCAGTCGCAATCAAGCGAGACTTTCAGTGGTTGAGCCAGCCACAAATGCATACATACAGCAACACAGAGAAACTCAACTTGATGGTCTTCATTTGATCAATGGTTGCTCTGACTGATGATCAAAGGAGATGAACATGATTCACTCGCTAGAGATCACAAGACACCATTGACTGATCTTGTTAATTGATCTTGCTAGCAGCAATAGCAGATGCAGATCAATATGCCTTCACCAAGCCCAATGCAAGGAGCAGATATTTAAGTAGTAGTAGTATACACTATGTCAGCTCAAATACATCCCTCCAAGTCCAATGTCTCAACTCTCTCTCTCTCACACACACACACACACTCTCCAAATGATTCGAATATTTTCATTTTGAGCCTTGATCTGTGGCAGATTCAGATAAAACTCGAACATGTTCAGTACAGATGATGTTCCCCTCTTTTCAGTTTCATGGTGATATATTGCCACAAAGCGAGGTTCTGGATGTAAAGTGAGCAGCCACAGCCCACAACAGGTCATCAGCCAATGGAAACAAGTCACTGACCGTGCCGTGTGAGTTCCTCTGAATATTCTGAGACCCTCTTTGAACCAACCTAAGCAACACTGTTGGTTTACTCTTCCACACTACTAGTCTACTACTGGTCAAGTTGACGAGTTATCAAAGCCATCATCTCATCTAATCTTGAATCCCCATCTCTGTCTTTCCTCCTCCATGTCCATGGCCCTCAGTCGGCTCCGGCCTTTGGCCTTCTCTCTCTTGTTCCTTGTCCTTTTCTCCTACGATGAATCTGGTCTTTGGAGCAGCAGCAAGACGAGTGGCGTCGCGCAGGCCACGCAGAGAGTCTTCCTGTATCCACAGGCTGCCAAGGTCTCCTCCATCGTGAGCAGCAAGTACAGGACTGCGTACCACTTCCAGCCTCCCAAGAACTGGATCAACGGTATTCTTCTGTCTCCCCTCCGGTTTTAACCTGTTGATATTTGGTTTATCATGTTGTCGTGCGTCTTCTGATTTGAGCTTCTTTTCTTGGATCAAGAGAAGGCAGTTTGTCTGATTTCTACTCAACTGGAGAGCGTTTGAGTTTCCTTCTCTTTCTGAATAAAAAATATCAGTTGTTGAGGTTAAACCCAGCTAGTATTCTTTTTCTGTGTTCATGGTATATGTGAGAGGGGAAGGTAGGTAGGCAACTCATTACTTGTGCAGTCCTGTTGGCTTTGCTGGATGCTGCACAGGACAGGATATATTGGTGCTCACATTAATGGCACTGCTTGCTATTAGTACATTTTAGTAAAAAAGTCATAGGAATATCTAGATTTTGCCTAAGGGGGTCAATGATGCTATTCAGTGCTGAATAGTTTTTGCATTCCATTGCCGTAGTCTGAAGGGAAGGAAGCATCACGTAGGTAAGGTACGTCTTATCATCAGTTCATGCCAATATCACTCCAATCCCATCTTGTCTGATCCCTAGTTGATTCAGACTTGCTCCCCTGCTACTAGTATTGCCTCAAAGTTCTTCGGTTAGGAAATGCACGAGTCTTTGCCCTTCAGGCCAACTGAAAATTGTCTGAAAACATGGGAGATCCGTTTGTCATCGGTATGTAATCCAAGGGACGGCAAGGTAGTAGGTTGAAGCATGGTTTCAACTCTAGCGTCATTGCCCCTGTTTGTACTGTCTTATATTATATGTTTTTGACTGCATTTTCGTCTCAAGTTTTTGACATCATCTTTCTTTTTTGTCCTTGAATATACAAATGAACTGGCAACCGTACGTTTCAAACATGTGAGAACTCAAAAGATCCAAATGGTATGTTATGTATCTCTCTCACACTAACTGCTTCCATACCAAACTGTAGTAGAAGCTGAAAGGTTTCCTCAGCCATTGTCGCCTTAATTTTCAGGACCAATGTACTACAATGGCATCTATCACCAATTCTACCAGTACAACCCAAATGGTTCACTCTGGGGTGACATAGTCTGGGGCCACTCGGTCTCAACAGATCTTGTCAACTGGATCCGGCTTGATCCGGCGATAGAACGGACGACTTCCAGCGATATCAATGGCTGCTGGACAGGTTCAGCCACAATCCTCAAGAGTGATCAGCCTGCCATTATATACACTGGTGCTGACACTGAGAAGCGTCAGGTTCAAAACATTGTGTTTCCGAAGAACTTGTCTGATCCATACCTGAGGGAGTGGATCAAGCCAGACAACAACCCATTGATCCAACCAGTTGGACAAGGATTGAACCCAAACCAGTTCAGAGATCCGACGACCGCTTGGATCGGACCGGATGGGCTGTGGAGGATAGCAGTTGGGGCTGAACTGGACGGCTATAGTGCTGCACTTCTGTACAAGAGTGAGGATTTTGTGCACTGGACTAGAGTGGATCACCCACTATACTCTTCCAATGCCTCCACCATGTGGGAGTGCCCGGATTTTTTTGCAGTGCTACCGGGCAAGAACATTGGGCTGGACCTGTCGGCGGCGATCCCGGATGGCGCCAAGCATGTCCTCAAGATGAGCCTTGATAGTTGTGACAAGTACATGATTGGTGTTTATGATCTGAAAAGTGATGCCTTTGTGCCAGATTCCGTTCTTGACGACCGAAGACTGTGGTCAAGGATTGATTATGGCAATTACTATGCTTCAAAGTCGTTCTTTGATTCGAAGAAAGGCAGGAGGATCATATGGGGTTGGACAAATGAGACAGACAGTTCGTCAGATGACGTTGCCAAAGGTTGGGCTGGAATCCATGTAAGATTCTAGGTTCTAATAACTACATCACCTACTATTTTCTAGCGAACTGTAGTAGTTATCCTTGCTTCAACGTCGGTGTAACTATGCACAATCATTTTTTTCACATGTATTAGGCAATCCCCAGGACTATATGGTTAGATGAAGACAGTAAGCAACTGCTGCAATGGCCAGTTGAAGAGATTGAGTCGCTGCGAGGAAAAGAAGTCAGCCACCAAGGCCTGGAGCTGAAGAAGGGGGATCTGTTTGAGATTACGGAAATTGATACTCTGCAGGTTTGTTTCATTCATTCTCATGTGCACTTAGTTTTCACCATTTAAGAATTCATTCGTAGCAACTGTAGATAATCTGGCACACTTTTTTCTTTTGCTAAAACAGGCAGATGTAGAGATAGATTTTGAGCTTGCATCTATAGACAGTGCCGATCCTTTTGACCCTTCCTGGCTCTTGGACATCGAGAAGCACTGTCGGGAAGCAGATGCGTCGGTTCATGGTGGTATAGGCCCATTTGGGCTTGTGCTTCTTGCATCTGACAACATGGAAGAACACACCTCTGTTCACTTCACAGTTTACAAATCACAGGAGAAGTACATGGTTCTTATGTGCTCTGATCTGAGAAAGTTAGTACACATATTTCACCTCCTTTTTTTCTCCAGCTTTAGCTAAATTCTTGAGACATTTTAACGTTTAAAAGTTTTTTTGTTTCTTTAATTAATTAAGCAGTAGAATTTTTCTTCTTCTTTATTTGCAGGTCGTCCTTGAGACCAGAACTGTACACAGCAGCCTATGGAGGCTTCTTTGAGTTCGACCTCGAGAAGGAAAAGACGATATCTTTGAGAACTTTGGTGAGTTCAGTTGGGGGGCTGGCTTTGTTTCCAGTGTTCTTCACGTAGTAAGAAATGAAATGGGTAAGCTGTAACAGCAATACCTCTGCACACCCTGCAGATCGATCGCTCTGCGGTGGAGAGCTTCGGTGGAGTTGGCAGGGTCTGCATCATGGCTAGGGTCTACCCGGTGGCGCTCATTGACGATGGCGGCACTCGCATGTATGCCTTCAACAATGGCACTACAACCGTCAAAGTTCCTCGGCTAAAGGCATGGAGCATGAGGAGAGCACAAGTTAATGTTCAGAAGGCATAAGCACAGACAGTTAGTATACACTATTCAGTTACAAAGCCTATTCGCATTGGAGGAGGAGAATGCATGAGTCACTTCATGGCATCATGCTTTTCTGCTTCCACGCTCATTCTTTAGCTCCCTGGAAAGACGGGGAAGAAATACAAAGCGCAAGCTCGCTGACCTCACGTTAATCATTATGTAATTCATCTGCTATAAACTAATAGAAACACAGGAAACAGAGATTTATATATATTGCTAAGCGGAGATATATTTCCAATGACTTTGACCTCGGTTGTATGGTTATGGCTTGAGTCTGGTTTCTCTCATAAACTAGGTCGTCTTTTTTTTTCCCCATCCAATACCACACCCGTTAGACTTGCAAATCTATGCCGTTGTTTACTTTGCCAAATTTTGGACCAAAATTGAAGAAACCGCTACAAATACAGCAGTGTTGTTGGAGATGCAGCTTGAGTAATTTTTTTTAAAGCAAAAACAATACATCATCAGGGCCCTTCCGTGAAACTGAGCCATACTTTGATTCTCCGACCATAGGCCACAGCAGACGGACCATCAGAGTCTATCCGATAATCTTGTCTATAAATAAATGAACTATTCTGTCTTGCTTAAAATGTCAGCTTCTAAGCCAAAAGCAGCTAAATCTTGGCAACGACCATCATAAGCTGATCAAACACACACTGTGGCCTTTGCAATTTGGAAAATGGGAATCAAATAATAAACAATGGGGGGTTCTAAATTTGTCTTCAGCAGATAATCGGGTATATTAAAGGGCCAAGAGGCGAATTCATATTTCATAGCACCCAACTAAAACACAGCTATTCTGAATCGAGAAGAATTGTCTCTTGCATACTACCCATGTTTAGAGTAGAATACAGACCAGACATCAACATAGCAACCCATGTTTAGAGTAGCATACAGACTAGACATCAACACAGCAAAGTCGTCGACTCATTTCGGGTTCCTGAGAACGATGATGACTGAATCCCCACGCAGGAACATCTTGCTTATAAACCTGTCTTTGTTCACCGGAAGAGCCTTCTTCTTGCCTTTGCCAGTCTTAGGTACCTGCAGCGAAAGCAACAGCCGTCAATGAACACAGCAGCACAAGAGATGGAAATAACTCAACAGCTGGGATATCGTGTTAACCTCAGTCCACATCTCCCTAACATTCTCAAGAACCATGTTGCAGTGCCGATCAAATGCCCTCACACGACCAAGCAACTTCCGGTTGTTCCGGCAGTTGATAAGAACCTAACATATATGAGAGAGCACACATAATCAGAATACAGAGCACTTAAAATGCAATATATGCAGTCCACACTAAGCAATGTACATGAATCAAGGATAGCAATGATACAGCTTGGCACTTGCAGGAGACAGGTCACAGGTCAAGGATTACACTAGTTGCAAGTGGATGAAAATCAGTGTCTGATCAAAGATCTAACAAAGATCCATGACCATAACCTAAAGAGCTACTGACAAAGCAATTTTGGGTAAATGAGTTCAACGCCAAATTAGTAAGCTTACAATGAAATCAACCATTCCATACAGTAGACGAATCAGTGCAAGCTTACTTTTGCATTTCATCGAAACAAAGAGATCTTTGACCACAATACAAAGAAAAGTTGGCAAGCAACTTCAGCAGAATAAATTCAACATCAAAGTAGTAAGATTAAAACAAAATCGACCATTCCATTCAGCGAACAGATCCATGGGAAAATATCTGACTTCTCAAACGAATTAAACGATATTGATTTTCTTGGTACGTAAACTGAGGAACCTGTGATAGAGATCATTTTGGTTTTCTTGGTCCAACCTTGTCCACTAGCCCAACTAAACAAGGTTTGGCAGGGAAAACCCTAGGTAGTGGGGGACAAGGACAACCCCTCAAAAGTCAAAACTAAGAAAACTCTTGCCACCTTGCCCAAATCCAAATCAAACAAAGAAACAAAACATGTTTGCTTGTCAACTAAACTTGCTGGGCAAGGCTAGGCAAAGAAAACATGTCCTTGTCGCTCACAACTTCCAATCATGGTGTAATCACTTATGTGAACAAAAATAATGTGGGAGCAGCAAGCTTGCAATAAAGGTCATGTTGTGAATAGCAGCTAAGGAAGATGTATATGCTATGAAACGAAGAGCTGGTCTTACAATTTCCTTTAATTGGAGTGTTAGGCTGCACAGAGCTAAAAAGTTAGAATATGAAAGCAACAATCTATTGGCACAACGGATATACAGAAAGTATGGTCACACGCCCAAATGATGACACCATTTTGAAGGAAGTGACTGTAAAAAATACAGAGAGATTCCTGCTGTGTGCTCCTCAGATAGCTGAATGTTTTTACTAACACAATCACATGGCAACAATACTAGCATTTGCATACTTGGAATAGACAATCAGATGTACACAGACCAATGAGACAAGAGTATCAGCATTTGTGCACTTGGAAGAGATAAGCCATGTCGACAGACAAGAGAATGCCAGGATTTGCATACTTGGAACAGATAATAGATATGAACAGACAGATGGTTAACACAGGAACAGGGAAAACATATTAAGTGGTCAACTGAGACATCATCAATTAGTAGAAAAAAACGACCAACCTGGGTATTGTTCTTGACGCTCATCATCAGCACTGACAAGGGGCCCGTGCTGAATTCCTCCTCCTCCTTCTTTCCCTGCATGAAGAGGCAGTCACTCACGGTTAGATTTGTAGCCAAAAGACGAGACATGGCGTAACTAGTAACTAGGGAAGGAAAAGGGCGGCAACTTTGTGCTTACATTGGCTTCCTCCGCCATCGGTGCGGCTCACCAAGTAGAGCCGGCAATCTGCACACAAGTAGATCCAAATACTGGGTCAAGTTAGGGTTGGGGTGCTCCGTTTCTCACAGTAGAGAGGGAAGAGAAAGGGTTTGCATACCCGATGGGCGCTCGTTGCCGGCGAAGCTTCCGGAGAAGGCTTGGCAAAGGAACTGACGAGGCTAGAGCATCAGGCGGCGGCGGCGGCGGCGGTTGGCAGCTGCGCCAAGAGCCCAAGAGAGACCGACGAGGAGGTGGTGACAAGCGAAGAAAAGGCAGGAGGGCCTAGAAACTTTTGTGGGCCTAGAGCAGGCCTGAATATCTAGGCCCAGTGACCCATTACAAAACAAAAAAAAAAAATGTAGCCGAGTGCATCACTGATGTGTACAGTATTTGAAGAAGGTTATTTTTTGAACAAATGTACTGTGTCAATGCAATTTATATGTATTAGCCATAAACTAAAAAGATTTCTGCAAACCTCTGCTGGAATTAAACGCACACATACATACTCCTTTGCTGGAATTAATCAACAAATTAAAGAAACGAAGATTAAATCAAAACACACTAGTCCTACACACCGAGAAGTTGCATTGATAGATGGGCATGGTCAAGCAGGCTTGACGAGGACTCAAACAGAGGAGGACGGCTGGTGGTGCTTGAGCGCCCTCTCGACGAGCATGTTGAGCAAGTTCATGAGGTGCACGGCGTGGGCGAGCGCCGTGAGCGGGTCGTCGGCGCGCGTCATGTTGGGCGCGAACACCATGGCCACGTTGCGCGTGCCCATCTTGTTGGCCTTCTCCTCCCGCGCCACGTCCGCCATCAGGTTCACCGCCCAGTCCAGCAGCGCCGCCCCCTGGCCGCCGGCAGCCTGGCGCCGCAGAGCCGCGCGCAGTCGTCCGCCGTCTGGCACCGCGTCACCTCCTCGGCCGGCAGCGCGTCGAGCAGACCGCCGGGGAGCTCCCGGAACCACGCCTGCATATATGCATGTCCGTTCCATACATAATTCGCCCACGTACGTCATCAGATTATATATGGCTGCACGTACGGCCGAACCAAGTACCTTGATGAGGCCTGCGATGCAGTGCACGTCGACGCCGTCCGGCACGACGCCCGAGTTGTTGAGATGGTCCCTGGCGTACTGCTCCTGGGCGCCGTCGGCGGCGACCCTGAAGATGCCCTCCGCACTGAGTCCGCCCTGGTCGTAGAGGCGGCGCTGCAGGTGGAGGAGCACGGTGGGGACGCTGTTGCCCCGGCCGTCGTAGGCGCACTGCATCGACTCCGTGGACACGCCGAACACCGTCTTGCTGGCGCTGGGCGCCCGGACGACGCCGTCGACGACGTCCATCACCACCGACTGCTGCTGCTGCTGCTGCTGCAGCAGCTCCTCGGGCACGCCGCGGAAGCCGTGGAACCGGTCGAACGTCACGTGCGCCACGTGCCGCACGTCCGTCGGCCACCCGATCTCCATTATCTCGTCGTTGCCGCCACCGCGCCCGGCGATGGCGAGCACCCCGGCCTCGTCGCCGCCGCCGCACTGCGTCGTGGTCGTCGTCATCGTGGTCGAACGTCACGTGCGCCCACGTAGAGACGACGAGGTATCGATGATGGATGAGATCGAGTTGTGGATATGATCGGACGTGATGATGGATGGGAACGACGAGGACGGAGAAGATGGAGGTACTAGATCCAGGCCGGGCGGGACAGGGAGTGCACCGCAATGCAAGCACAAGCAGTTGATGGGGAATTGAAGGAGACTTTGATGGGGAGGGGAGACCGGCCGACGACCGAGGCGGTTGGTGGATCATCCATGGCATTGCACGCTGCCTGTGCCCTGTCAAACATGAGGCACTAACTGTACACCCGGCCGGCCTGCAGCTAGCGACGTGAGCGGCACTACTACGCCAACTCACCGCTCCATCTTTTATCTATGCAAAATGTAAAAACAAAATATGTGCCTAGCTTGTCTTGTAATAAAACATCTTCGTCGATCGACCTACTCGCCTATATATACTCCGTCGGTATATATATATGTTGCAAGTTGGTATACTCCGTCGTATTTAAAATTTTCCATGCGCTTCTTGCAAGTCCCATAGTTTAGACACACTGTCAACGGCTTTCAGCAGGATATATTGTTACCATCTTGTTTTTCAAAATTCCAAGCGCGAGCTCAAATTGACTTGATGTTATATACAAGCGTGAGCTCAAAATGTATATACCAAAGTTTAAAATGTTTGATCCCCAACTACTTGTGTGTGACAAGCAAGTGCGTTATGTGTGGATACACGCAGAGAATAGCTAGCCGGACCGCTCGTCATGATCAACGGTCGTCGATCGGCACCATGCCACAGGTGCACCGCCACTTCCTTTTCGTCTTGACGATGAAGAGATGGAAAGCAGAGTGAGTGCACGGTTCAAGCAAGACAAGCACGCAAAGAAATTTGATCGAATCAGAATTTCCACGCACAAACGACTTGCTTTATTTAATTGGGCTTCTCGTTGCATTGGGCCCCCGGGCCGTCGTCATCTCTTCCGCTCGCCTCGCCTCCTCCTGTTACGCCGCGCCGCGCCGCGCCGCCCGTCCCCACTGGCCAGCCGGTGCCGTCTGCCGTCCATGGCTCTGCTCCGCCTCCACCTCCCGAGGCCTCCGCTGCCCGCCCGCCGCAACCCCGCCCTCCCTTCCGCTCTCTCCCCCCCTCCACCACGTCGTGCTTGTGGCGCGGCCGTCTGCCCGCCTCGCGCCTCCTCTGCTCCAGCCACCACTCCTCGCCCCCGGACGCTTCCTCTGTGGCCCCGCCATCCATCGTCGCCGGCCTCCTCGACTACCTCAACGAGTCATGGACGCAGTTCCACGCCACAGGTTCGTCGGCAGGCCGTCCCATCTCCGTCCTCATGCCCGCCCACTGTTCGGCGATATGACTCCTTACTGTCCTACTGGAGCATTCCGCTTCTGCCACGCTCTCACCGCCCTTCTCCGTGCTTCCAGCTGAGGCCAAGAGGCAGCTGCTCGACGCGGGATTCAAGCTGCTCAGCGAGAGTGATGACTGGGACCTGCAGCCCGGCGGCCGCTACTTCTTCACGCGCAACATGTCCTGCTTGGTCGCCTTTGCCATTGGGGAAAAGTCAGTCGCCACTCTCTCCTTACTCACATCATATCAGTTTCCTGCCACTCAAAATGGATGAATATGATTTCAGCTCGTGCCCACTGCAGGTACAGAGTTGGGAACGGTTTCAACATAATTGCAGCCCACACTGATAGTCCCTGTCTCAAGCTCAAACCCAGGTCTGCCACCATCAAATCTGGCCACCAGATGCTCAATGTGCAGACGTATGGAAGTGGGCTGTGGCATACATGGTTCGACAGAGATCTGACTTTGGCTGGGAGAGTCATCCTCAAGGCTACAGATGGTTCGTTTAAGCATAGGCTTGTCAAACTCACCAGGCCATTGATACGTGTACCCACACTGGCTATCCATCTTAACCGGTTATTCCTCATGCTCATCTTGTTGCTTCTCTATACTTACTCTAATAATTACCAGCTATCCTGTATTATGTCTCGCCATTTCTCTTGCCAGTCTCAAACTCTCAATGAGTGAATGTTTCTCTAGTGCATTGTCCCTTCTCTGTCTGTCTTGTATACCATATATTTATTTGTCTCAGTTTTTGTTTTCCTTTTCTGAAACAATTGCCTTGGCAGCATTGTTAGCATGCATCTAAGGATTATACTATTTGGTTCTGTTCTTACTGTCTAATATTTTTGGTATATTACATAGTCTTTCCCCTTATATGAATGAATTCCTTTTCATTGTAGCACAGTGAATACTGATGGCTTCAAGCCTAACCTAGAGACTCATCTTGTTCCACTTCTTGCCACAAAACATGAAGACACAACTACAAATTCTGATGACAAAAGTTCTAGCTCTACAAAAGTCACCCACCATCCACTACTTTTGCAGGTAACTCCAATTTTTCATCTTTGCTTTTGGGGTTCTACCCATGACTGTACTAAGATTTGGTTGGAAAATGCTACAGATGGCTTGAAGTTTTATCTTTTACTATCTCTGTGCTCCACAGCTTCTCTCAGAGGAAATCGGTTGTGACTCGGATGAAATAATTGGTATGGAGTTGAACGTATGTGATACCCAGCCTAGCTGCCTTGGTGGGGGAAACAACGAGTTCATCTATTCTGGAAGACTGGATAATCTTGCTTCATGTTATTGTGCTCTCAAATCTCTCATGGATTCCTCCCAGATGGCAGAACAATTATCCAATGAGAAGGCCATAAGAATGGTTGCTATGTTCGATAATGAGGAGGTACGCTGTATACACAAAAGTACTGCTCTACATGAGCCATATCACATTACATTCTACCCAGCTTTTTTCCACTCGGGTAAAACCCATTTCCATTGATTAGAATACATTCTACCCAGCTGGTGAAAACAAATGTATATGCTTATCTTACTAGATTCCTGATCCTCAGTTGGATTCTATTTATGGTGGCTTATGCTTGAACTGGCCATAAGCAAGAATTAGAACACTAGTATTCTAGGGAATGTTATTTTTTTTTTAACTGGGTATTTGATATTCATGTTCACACCTGCAATATTCAGGTGGGTTCAGATTCAATGCAAGGTGCTGGTGCACCAACCATGTTCCAGGCTATGAGAAGAATCATCGATTCTTTGATGCATCAGTCGATGGGGGAGGGCGCTTTGGAACGTGCATTACATTCTTCATTCCTTGGTAAGATTTGAACATGTAGGCCTCTAGCTTAATTATATCGATTAGTTGCTCTAGCTTAATTCTATCGACACTTCTAGTTTCGGCGGACATGGCTCATGCTCTGCATCCAAACTATGCCGAAAAGCATGAAGAGTGCCACAGACCAGAACTGCAGAAGGGACTTGTCATCAAGCACAATGCTAACCAACGTTATGCCACAAGTGCTGTTACAGCTTTTCTCTTCAAAGAAATAGCAAGGATTCATAATCTTCCGGTTCAGGTGCTCTTTAGCTTTTTTTTTTGTTTCATGGTTACTTCGAACACATGGACATGCCTAGCAAACAGAGGCAATGCTGATATTTTTTTCCCTGTTTTCTTATCTATTGCTTGTGCTACACTGATAACCACCTGATAAAAATGTTTAATTCTTGAGAAACAACACGATAACACAATCACTTAGCCTTTCACTTGATGGTTTTGGAGCGATTTGACTGATGTAAATAACACACAGGAATTTGTTGTAAGGAATGATATGGGATGTGGCTCCACCATTGGACCCATACTTGCTTCTGGTGTTGGCATACGGACTGTAGACTCTGGTATCCCTCAGCTTTCGATGCATAGGTATTGCTCAGCCTATTTAACATTTCATGGAAACAGTTTTTTTTTTTGATTGTATTTGTAGACAACTTCTGAATTATATGTACACATATAAATGCATAATTTTTTTACGAAAATATAAATGCATAATTAGTTAACTTAACCGAAAGAATAGTTTAGGTTGACAAATATTTTATGCCATTGTTGCTTTTATTTTAGACTTAGGGATTTTGCAGCACTGTATACTAATAACTTTACTATTTTGCATCGGTTGCAGTGTACGAGAAATGTGTGGTAAAGAAGACGTGGACACAACATACAGACACTTCAAAGCTTTTTTTCGAGATGTTTTCTGATATCGATAGGAAGTTAAATGTAGATTTTTAAGCCCAAATCCTTATCATTGTTCCATGTTCGAATAATTAATGGAAACTAAAACTATGTTTGTCGAGCATAGTATCAATCTTACGAAACTCAAATTCAGATTATTTTAGTTGATAAGGAAGGTGATGAATTAGAAAATGTCACTCTTGGTCACTTTGTGGTGATTTAGTGGAGGAGATTATGGATGATTACAGGGATTTCCAAATTTGTGATTTTCAAGCCATGTTTTCAAGACGCCTGGACGCCCTTGACGAACCATGGGACTGGACGGACGATTAATCGACTGGTCGACACTACCAGACCTGGACGCCATGGGACCGTCCTGGATGATTAATCGTGATTAACCGTGATTAATCGGACGTCTTGAAAGCAGGGTTTTCAAGACATCTTGAAGAAAAACAAAGCTACTCCCTCCGTCTTGAAATACAAGGAATCCAGTTTTGTTCTAAATCAAAGTAACCTTATTCAAAATTTCAAACATGCCAATGTACAACGGAAGCATCCTTTACAACTATTTTGTCACAGAACAAGAGTAGGGTAAGACCCTGAGCCAAGATCAACAAGAAAAGTACTGAAGCACTGAAGCTGTTCATGTCTGGAGCAGAAGAAATCTGAAGCACTCTGGAAAGGCCCAAGAGCAAACAACTAAGGAAAATAGTCCACTACCAATAGAAAAATACGAAACAAAGACAAAGCCTTGCTATGACACATTTTGGAAACAAAGAAAAATACGAAACATCGATCCAAATTCAGCATGGCCAATTTTTGTCCAAAATTAATTTGCACAAAGACGAAGCCTTGCTATGCACAACGAAGAAATTCACTCGCGAGCATAGAAAAATACTCCACTGATATAGAGCAAACATGTAATAAGGAAATAGAAAGTTGGAGCTATAGCTAAGCATGGATGCCACATTGCCACGCTAGGACTAACCTGGGAAAAACGTGCATTTGCCCCCAGAATCACAGGCATGAGAACATCAATGGCCTTGGTGACATTCTGATATGCAAGATTCTAAACGGTACAGTAGCTCAAAAATGCACTTGGAAATGTTTATCATACATCCAGAATAAAGTTCACCTTTTCATCAACTGGAGAGATAAAAGCTAAAGGAACAGCCACTTGAGGTTATCTAGTATGGTTATCTGGTATTCAGGTGTTACACTAGATGATCATGGATGCAACCAGAATACATGGCGCAGCAAAATTGTCTAAATCGCACCCCATTTGTGGATACTGCAAGTCTGCATGCCAGTGAAAGTGATTAACAGTTATCAGCATTGCAGATCTGGGGCGGCACTATTCGCTGCATCCCTATTCTTGAACTTTGCCTCAGCTGAATCAACAAGTAGACTGCAGAAACACAGTTGGGCACAATTGCTCACAAGATGACAAAACTCCCAGGTAGATGCTGCTCCTGGATAAGTGATCAATCTCTATCCTTTCTTTTACCAGTTATCGACTCATCCTTATTTTCTGACGGCCTCTGCTGCACCATGTTAGATGCCTCAGTTGGAGAAAATTCGTGGACAACTCCATTACTTGTGGGAACTTCACCATGTTCTTTGCAGGAACCTCCCCTGCCAATACAAAGCCAAATCCTACCTCTCTCATCCCCAGACTTCTCTTCGATTGGAATGTGCCAAGATCCCATTTCTGACTCCTGCAATGAAGATGAAATGAGCAACAACAGATACTAAGCTCTAAAAAACACCTGAAAATAGACTACTTACTTGAATCTCTGAAGAATAAGAGGGTGGCATCACAAGCACCGCTTTTCCTTTATTAAAGGTGTACTTTACCTGCGCAATTGTAACAAGTTAGCAAATAACAACAAAATTCAATGCATGGAGCAGGTTAAGAGAGCATCAATTACACTATTTAATTCAAACTATGTGTATAGTATTCTAAGCTTCCGCTTTCTGTGTAATAACAATGCACAGAGAAATAGCACTATAGGATCGGTTTTGCAGAGCTCACCCGATGACGTTGCTTCCACTTTGGAAAAAAAGGACGACCCTAGAAGCTCAAATATGTGATCTCTCATTTCATCATTAGTCACAAGCAAACAATTTAGTTTGATTGCTGCGTATAACCAATACCTGGATGTTTGCATGTCATATAATTAGAAACATCCATGAGGAAACATAACAATGAGAAAAGTGAATAACCAACAAACTATGTGATTATAGATGTTTGCAGTCTCTGCAGAATTACAGTGTAAACAGGAAAATCCTCCCAGTTTACAAGAAAAAAGGTGGACGCAGGTCTTTCTGTTATCTTTGAGAATCGAGCATAAACAGTAAGTTCAGAGATACTGAAGGCTAGAAACTGAGCATTACCAGTCATCATTTGACCCACTTGGTGAAGTATACAATGCCCCATTTGTTCTCCAAGTCTCAATCAAATGTCTATTGGATGAATTTTCCATAAGTTTGGCAATTCGTTTATTATGTAGTATGACAAGCGGCCATTTCCCATGATATCTATCCCGTAGCTCTGTTACAACGGCATCGAGCTGCTCTATATTAAGCATGAACAGTCAAACAATAATTAGCACATATTGATTAATTATCAATGTCAAAATTCAGTGTAAAGTGGTGCACAGACCTGAGTCAAACTGAACCCACCCTCCGCAAAATTTTGTTGATACAGTGCGATATTCGCACCATCGACTATAGCTTGATATTCTTTATTTGCTTCCAACCACTCCTACAACAGTCATATTCAACCTGAGAGATTATGCTCACAAATGGATATTGCTTCTAATGCAGGAACAAACTAATAAATAAAGTCACTTCTTTAACCAACTCTAGTCATGCAACTGCAATGCATTAGTTATGACTTGTGATAGAAGTTATAAGTGACAGCTTAGTTTCGGTATTAGGATCTAGGATCAGCTACATGAACAAGCAGTTAGAACCCATAAGGATTCCTCAAAGATGACAGCATACATCAGCTCAGTTTCTCTGATGTACATAAACTCATAGAAGGTTGAGAGAGATCATGGAAGAGGGATGGCACCTGAAATCGGCTGAAATTTGTTTTAGTCTCCCTCTCAAGGGCCAAACCAGCAACAGAATCAGCAAACCTCTGTGTCTCCTCCATGTCAATATCAATGGAAGCGAGCCGGTATCTACACCCTCCACAGTGGTCATCAGCCCCAACTCTCACCCGCTGCACCATCCAAGGGCCGGTTCCAAGCCACCCAATGCGGTGGCAGCCGCCACCGTTGGCCACAATGGCATCCTTGACCAGAGTGGCATTCCATTCAGACTTACCGGCCATCGCCGCCTTGTCGCTCCTGAACCAGGCCTCGACAACTCCCGCAGTCTCCTCGCTGACACAGTCCACAGTCTGCCTGAGCTTATGCATATACTCATACACCTTGTCCGCATCCCCTGCTCTGGAGCTGACATCCAGGAGCGAGGCAAGCTCGGGCTCCTCAGGCGAGACGCCGGAGGCCGTCATGTGAGCCTCGACAGCGTAGGCCTTGGCGGCCTCCCCGGCACGCCGGAACGCGGTGAGGACGGGGCCGTAGGAGCGGAGGCGCGGGGAGAGGCCGTACTTGTCCTTCATGGTGGCCACGAGCTCGAATGCCTCGTCGGCAGCCGACAACCCGGAGTCGTCAGCTGCCGCGGTGACCCGCGCGAGGGAGGTGATGGTGGCCTCGGAGGGCGGCGCCCCGGCCTGGAGCATGTGGGCGAAGACGCGGCGCGCGGCAGCAGCTGCGGTGGCGCCAGAGAAGGTGGAGCGGTCGGCGGAGGCGAGGAGGTGGAGGAGCTGGTTGTACTGGTGAGCGGCGAGGCGGAGAGGGGTGTCGGTGTCGGCGCCGGAGACGGCGGCGTCGAAGGCGGCCATGGCGGCGGCAGCGTCCCCGCGGCGGGTGCAGTCGGTGAGGGTGCGGCAGAGGTCTGCGTTGGGACCCTTGGAGCCCCGCCGCGGCCGGCGGCGCGAGGTCGCCGGGGAAGCCATGGGGGTGACGGCGACGGTGGTGCGGCGGCGGCGGCTGGGCGAGGGTTGAGGAAGAGCCCTAATAAACGGCGGGAATTTAGGGGCAGTTAGCGCCCACCACCGGCCCATAAGCTGCTTCGGCCCATGGTAGAGGTGGGCAACAAGCCACATCTCCGACGGTGAGCAGGTTTAGTCCCGTACCGCCAGTTCAGTGCGGCAACGCCGTCGTTATAAACGAGCGCGACCGCAAAAGCCGCCGCGTCACAGGATGAAGTGAGCGGGCCTTAACCAGCCCTGGAAAGTCCCCGGGCCCTTTGCGCAGCGATGCGCCCACGGAGACGTGGACGGCCCACGAGCCGGCTCTCCCTGCCTCGGTGGGGGCTGAGACATGTGTGGAGCCCAACTCAGGGAGCCGGCTCTGGGTCAAATGGCCGAGCTTGTCACAGTTATTCACTTGGTCCTCTCGGACTAACAGAACGGGGCTTACACTCCTGTGGCGCACCTTTTTTATTTTTATTATTTTTCATAATAATAATAACTTGAGTTCCCCTCTTCTCGCAATCGTAACAAGTTTTTTTGTAATTAATAAGAATCAATTTGCAGATTGCGGTTAAATCACAGTGTACTCCATTATTTCACAGTGTACACAGATACATGGCCATTAACTAGATAGTTAAACAGCACTTTTCAAACTCCGTTATTTCGAGAAATTTTAATATTTGGGATCCAAAACATTTGGGATAAGGGATCTTGCTCAGTTTTTCATATGTTTCCTTTTTTTTGAGATATTTGCACCTCACCCAGCCACCCGAAATAATCAAACTGCTCCTAACTAATAACTAATAATACATCACAGCGATTGAGCTCAGCCGGTATCTCTCGTCTTTTTCCTTTTTCAAGAAATTTCCGCTGGCTGAGTGAGGTGCAAACATTTTAGAAAAATAAAAAAAGATGATAAACTGGATAAAATCCCTTATCTTGAAAGGATTCGCATCACGAGTCCTATATCTTGATGAAAGACATACAATTGGATCCCAAATGTTGCGAGGTAGCTTAGGCGAATTATTGGATCCCAAATATTGAAATATATCCGTTATTTCAGTCACAAACTATTAAATCCATTTGTGGACATTAACAAACGGCTCTTCCCTGCCCAACGTGTTCATATAGTGGTCGATCAATAGCATTTGGGACAGAGCTGAATTATTGAAGAAGAATAAGAGAAAACATAACTCAATTATTTGGTTATGAAGTAGAGTACAACTTTTTTGTGTATGTAATTAATTAAAAACATGTACAAGAGATCTAATAACTGAGCTGATGATGCTGTTTGAAAAGTGTAGGAGAGATTGTTTCCCTATACTATAAGGCAGGCAGAGCACCATCATCTGATTAATTAATAATTAATAAGCAACTTCATTTTTCTCAATGTGTAAATTGTAAAAACATGATAGTTGAGACAGTTATGACTAAACTGAAAACTACTACACAAATACAACATATATACGATTATGCTATATTATATGTTATTTATTTCCCATATAATAATTAAGCGAAGCGCGTCGTGCGTGACATTGCTCGCTGCATTGCATGGAACGGCGACGTGCTTTAATAATTAATTAATTAATTAATAGTTAATAGGCCGTAGCAGCAGTGAGCACGGGTTCGCCTTCGCCGCCGAACCTTGCGACGGCGCAGTCGGTGGCGAAGATATCCGAGGAGAGGTAGTCCGCCGCGCCGCCCATGACAGGAATCATGGATTTCACGCTGAGCCGGCTGACGTAGTCGGATCGGTACGTCTGGCCGAGCACGCCGTGCACGTCGTCGGTGAGGTCGAGGAACCTGAACCCAAGGTCCAGGTGCGCGAGGCAGTCGTCCTCCGCCACGCCGTAGCCGTGCACGCGGGAGTCCTCCTCGCTGACGGGCACGACGTTGGCCACCACGTCGAGCACCCCCTCGAGGCGCACCCTCACGCCGTTGGTCGCGGCCGTCCTCGTCACGGTGAGCGCGGGCGCGGCGGCGGGCCGCCACGCGGCGCCGGTGTGCGCCGGGATGGCGACGCGCTCGCCGTCGAAGGCCAGGTCGAGGCGGTCCACGTCGCTGCTCCACCTGGCGGTCTTGTGGGCGCCGACGTAGAGGCGGTGGTGCGCGAAGCGGATGCCGAGCGCCTGGGTCCAGGTGAAGTCGCGGCTCATGGCGGGGTCGCGCCTGCCGATGAAGTGCGCGTTGATGTGGAGGCCGGCGTCGGTGAGGATGCAGAAGTCCTGGTCCTTGCTGCCGTGGAAGTAGAAGGTGTTGCCGTCGCCGCCCGTGAACCGAGGGTCGCCGCACGACATGCCGGGGTAGAAGTCGCAGACTTGCATGCCAAGCAAAGAAAGGTCAGCTAGTTTGCTCGCATGCATTGGAAGCAGAGTAGTGTGTAGTGTACGTACTGCAGTAGGTCTTGCAGCCGGGGCAGACGACGATGCACTGGTTGGGGCAGCGGGACTCGCACTTGGTCATGCACCCTGGCTGATTCGTCTTGGGGTCCGGGCACGTCAGCTCCTGGTTCCTCTTGAACCCTCCGTTCCAAGCAAAAGGTAAGTGGATGGCAGTGGCCGCAGGCCGCCAGGAACGACAGGAGGAACATCTTTCTGGACGATGGCCGCCGCCGCCCCGCACACCAGAGCAGCAGCCAGCAGCTGCAGAAGCACACACGCATCAGGAGCCATTGCCGACGATTCCGGAGGGAGCTAGGCAGGGATCTGGTTGCTGTATTTATGCAGCTGCCGGCCGGCCAGATAACAACAGGTCAGCTGGTCGAGGCCGTATATAGAAATGGAGGGAGTCCCGGCGGATCGATCGGCGAACGCCGCCGGGTGGTAAGCGCGCGCCGGCGCGGCGTCGTGCACAAGCGAACGCGTGGCGCACAGCTGCCACTGCGAGACGACGACGACGCGGAACGAACGGGTCGGCAGGGTCTTTGCCGCTCTAGCTCGCGACCAGAGCGCGAGTCCGGCGCCGCCGCCGCGTTGTGGATTGGTCGGCACTCGGCAGGGTCGTCCATCTATTCCTTCACTTCACAGGTGACAGGCCACAGGGGCTAATTAAGACGAAGCTTGAAATGACGACATGTCACGGCGAATTGCCGATCACGCAAAGCGCAGCGCAGGCATTATATGTCACGATTGGGTTCAAAGTCAAAAGCGCTCCACGTGCATTTTCAAGCAGAGGCTCTGTTTGTTACCGGACACTAGGGACTTGAGACTTAATTTTAGTCCCTAAAAAAATATACTAAATAAGAGAACTAATGGTCTAAATTTTAGTCCATTTAGTTCATAGTCCATTAGCCTCTTTGGAGGAGCTAATTGGGACTATACTAGTCTAAATTTTCAACTCATTTAGTCCCTATATAGTTTTTGTAAACAAATTAGTCTGTGAACCAAACTTCGTTAGTGACTAATATTTAGTCTCTATTTAGTCCCTATATAGTCTATATTCTTAGTCTCTTCAACCAAACAGGCCTAGAGTCAAACAGTGAATTTCTTTGGTGTGTGTTTTCTCTGGTGAAACGTACTGTTGGCAAATCTTGGATAACCATTACATTTTGCAATTTGTCAAATCTTTTTTAAAGCTCGTGCTCTCTCTCACAAACTTACTCAAGAATGAAGTGATTTTTTTTTTTTGAGACGTGAATGCAGTGATGGTGGTGTTGCATTACTCGTTCGTCGTTGGACCCACACAGATGACCTAGTTTACGGCCATCTTTTAGAGAACGGCTTTTGCGGGTCGGCGAGTGTTTAGTTACCTACAAATAGAGATGGAAGCTGATTGGGGTTTATGTTTGCTATGGTAAATCTCAGGCTCTACATGCAGGATGCAAGATGCTTAGATTTCGTTTTAGGAAATACTCGAATGCAGACGCTTGATAAGGCGTGATTCTAGCAGTAATTGCCTCCTCTCTATGGTCGCACTCGTACCCCACCTCCGACGTGCTTAGAATAGGGGGTCTCAGAGGGCGATAGGCTGACCGGACAGTGGGGATGGCGGCTGGGCCGCTAGGGGGAGGTAGGCCGACTGGACAGGTCGGGCTAGGTCACATGAGTTCCATGGTCGGGCCAGGTCGGGGTAGATGAAGAAGGACACCTCCGGGGGTACGCTAGGATTGCGGCAAAGCTTCACGGCCAGCACAAAGAGACTTGTCAGTTGACAGGGTAGGGGGTGTCAAAGTCGAGGCGGAGGAGGGGGCGGGTTGGGGATGAGAGAGTGCACGATGAGAGTGAAGATGACATATGATTGTTGGTTGCGAAAACCATCAGTCATCTAACGAGGAGACACACCCAAAGCTATTTGCTTGTTTGGATGGTATGGTAAAGTTGACGATGGTGTGCTTACCTCTCCCCCTTCCTCTGTGTTGAGATTGATCAGTAAGGGAATTTTGGGAATTTTGCAAGGCCACAACTCATATCGAAGCGGGTTGGGGATCTGAACTTTTTTTTTTTTTCTAAGAGCGCTCCGTTTAGGGCCCTGTTTGGATGTCCGGTAATTGGGCCAAAACACATGTAAATTACAGGCCTCTAAAATTTTCCGGCTCAACTCAAAAATATTGTTTGGAAGTCCAGTGAGCAGATTTTTTTTTTTTTTTTTACCTCTGCTTTGCGCCCAAACCGGTGGAAAAAAAACTGTGGTGTCCACCTATCTCCTTGCTTCACCCGACGGGACCGAGCGAGGGTTTCGCGCGGGCGGCGGCGCGAGCCAGAGGCATGGCGCGGCGGCCGGGCGAGGCCGCGGGCGCAGCGGCGAGGCGTGGCCGCGGGAGGCGTGGCCGCGGGAAGCTGGATCAGCGCGAGCGCGAGGCAAGGCCCACCCGCGCCTCCCCGACGGCGACGAGTTCGGCCCCTCCCCGCCGGCGACGGCCCCTACGACGCCCAGCTCGACCTCAGCCGCGGCATCCCAAGGTAAATCACATCTGCTAGCAGCTGTGCATGGCCTACATATTCAGTATGAAAGGCAAAAGGCGGCTGGTGCTTCTTGTATACATACCAGTATGAAGCAAGGCGTATCTGAATTCAGAATTGGCGTGCTATTTGTTACGGTTTCAGTGCGAGGGAGTTTGGCATTATGCGGGTCATGGTGTTTCGTTGCTAGAAATATTCTCTGGAACCACCCCTGTGACAAAGTGATTACAGATATGCTTTTCTTTCTTGTTTTTGTTAGGAAGAATGCAGCCACACTTCTTTGGACTTTCCCATTTTCTTCTGCTACTTTGTTTGTTTTGTAATTTTGTTTGCCTTATCTTCAACTAACTGGTTAGTATTCCTTATGTCTTTATGATGTGCCTGCAAACTGCTAACTGTTAAGATTGGGTTTTATGATGCAAAAAAATGATGAAGTAGTGACAAAAGAATAGTTTGAAATTAGGTGCTTCCTCCGTTTAATTGTTTCCCATAGTGAGCCTACTGGCATATAGCTAGCTGGCATAAACTGCCGACTTTATTGTGCCTGATTGTGTAAATTGCTTGGTAACATCAGTACCATGCAATGTGTCCTTGCTAGTTTTGGACAGAGTTTTGACTGTTAGGTTACACAAAAATTTCTGACCTGGCAGCTTATGTGAGGCATACAACCAAATTTTCTTGATTCTATTTGGTAGCTATGTGATATGCTTGTCGATCTCAATCGATTTCTAGAGCAGCTTAGTTACCTGTTTATTGCATTGCATATTGTACAGTCTGTTCACCCAGAAAAACATGAAAAACCTCGCACCTTTTCCTTGATGAAACGCCACACACGACTAGCCCTTTGAAATATAAGAAGTATCAGTCAAATACTTTGCACTTCTTTTCCTTCATATTAGTTTATACATTGTGCATATTATTTTTTCTGGTTGCCCGACATTTATCCTTTTTATTCTTGTCTTTATTGGATTGATATTGCTCATCTCTTGTTAAGCTGAGTTTAATTTGCTGACAAGATGTTGGTGTGTATGATGACTATAATCCCATTTCTGAGCATGGTATGTTATTTGGTCTGAACACATCATGTCTATGATGACTATAATCCCATTTCTCGAGCATGGCATGCTCTGTGAATTCTTCAGGCTAATCCTATTTCTGAGCATGGCATGGTCTGCAAGCAACCTACTCAACTTGTTGGTACAAGTGTATGATTATACCATGCATCCAAACACCATTTTACAAGTGTATAATTATAGCCTTGGTTTCTTGTGCACAATAAATTACACCTATAAACGTCTTACAAACTGTATATTTTTACATTTCATCCAAACAGGGGCCTAGCACTCTCCCTTCTTTCCTCAAGGGCGATGACTCGGCGACCGCCGCCTCCCTCTATGTCATGTGCGGACGCACATATGCCCTGGGCAGAGGCGCGCCCACACGCGTCGCGCCGAAAGCAAAGGAACGCCCGAAGGCCGACCGAGCGGCCCAAATTTAAACCAAATGGCCACCGTGGTGAGAGTGGAAAATAGGATTTGTTTACTTTGCTTAAGTTTTGGTTAGTTGGCTATCATGCCTAGATTTAAGGAGCAATTGGCTCCAGGGATTAGTTGGCCATCGGCCTTATATCTTGTCACGCAGGACATCAAAGAAATCAAGAAAGATATTACTCCTAATCTCTCTCTCGTTCTCATCTAAGCCTACGGTGAGAGGAATAACCTCGCCGGAGAAGACGACGGACCGAGGCTACGATCTCCGTAGCCGAGGGCCGGCTACCCGATTATCGGGCCCTTGACAACCCGGTATCACGGTCCACGTCGATCCACGACGTCCACCTCCGCCGCATCGCCATCAACACCCACCGCCGCACCAACTCCAAAACCCGGCTGGCGCCTACTCCTACCTCCCCACCATCGCCTTCTTCCTCCTCATCTCCCATGGCGGAACCCACCATCGCCGACCTCGCCAAGCTCCTTGAGAAGATGCACGGCTCGATCACCACCCCGCAAGTCCGAAGTCGCGGGCCGGGCGCCAAGAGACGCCCTCCTCCTCGCCGGGCCGGCGGCGGTAACGACGGTCGAGATCACGACCGGCGCCGCCGTTCCAAAGATCGACTTCCCCGCTATGGCATGGTGTCGATCCCCGCGACTTCGCCAACCGCCGCGAATCCTACTTTCATCGCCAATGATCATCGAGGAGGAGAAGGTCTCGATGGCGTCGTACCACCTCGAGGGGCGTGGCCCGGTCCATGGTACACCCAGTGCAGCGGGATCACGGTCGCCGCTCGCCGTTCTTCGACTCCTCATGCTTCGCTTTGGGCCGCCCCCCCCGCTCCGCCCCCTTCCGAGTTGGCGGATCGGCCGGGCGTCACGGCACCGTGGAAGAGTACCGAAACGCTTCGGGCGCTGCGCTGCAGCGCGCCGGGCCGCTCAAGAGATCCAGCGGGTCCACCTCTTCACGGGCGGCCTCTTCCACCGCCGGCCACGCGGTGCGCCATCCTCAACCCGCAGACGCTCAACGCGGCCATGAGCTGGGCGCGCCAAGTGGAACTCATGGGCTCGGCCGGCGGCCCGCGGTGCCGGCCACACCAGCAAAGCGGCGCGGGGCCTCCTCCCACCCACCCGGCCCAAGCCGGCGCTCCGGCGCCCTCGGCGGCCCTTCCGGCGCCACCGGCTTCCTTGGTCCGGCCGCGGCGGCGCGGCCGGGCGGCCCCCCGAGGAGATGGCCGGCGGCGTCAAGCTCGGACTTTGCTTCAATCGCAACGAAGCGCTACACCCGCGGCCACAACCGGTTACGCAAACGCATCTTCTTCGTCGACGGGGTCGAGATCGTGGAGGACGCCGCCGCGCCGACGACGCCGATCAAGTGGCGGCGACCGACGCCAAGGCTCCGCTCTTCTCCATGCGCAGCCCGTCTCGTCTCCGTGGCGGACACCATGCGGTGGTCAGTGGTGGTGGGCGCCCCGCTCGTCGCCCTCCCGACCCCGGCAAGACCCATAACTTCATCTCCGAGGCGGCGGCGCCGTTCGCTCGCCTCTCGACAACGCCCGCGCCTTCGCCATGGTGGCAAATGGCGCATCACCACCGCCGGTGTCATCCGCGACGCGCCCGGCCGACTATCGACGGCGGGGCGTTCCCGGCGGACCTCTTCGTTATGCCGCTGGCGGGCTCACGATGTGGTCCTCGGGACCAGCGGCCAGCGCCGGGCCGGGCGGTGGTGTTGGACCTCGGCCGTGGCCGTCACGCTGCTCCAACGCCACCTGCGCGCGGTCGGGGTCCCGTGCCGACCCCGCGCGCCCTGGGCCCCTGGCGCCACCGTCACGGCGGAGCGGGGCTTGCGGCGCTCACGGAGGCCTTTGGGGCCCTCTGCCGAGCCTGCGGGTTACGCCCCCCCGCAGCGCACCCACGACCACCGCATCATCTCAAGCGGGGCGCGGGCGGGGTGGCGATCCCGTCCATACCGCTATCCGGCGGCGCACAAGGATGAGCTGGAACGCCAGTGCGCTGCCATGATCGAGCAAGGGATCGTGCGCGCCGCGGCGACTCACCGTTCGCCCCCCGTCTTGCTCGTCAAGAAGCCGGGCGGGTCTGGAGGTTCTCGCGTCGACTACGGGCGCTCAACGCGCTCACCATCAGGATGCCTTCCCATCCCGGTGGTCGACGAGTTCTTGGACGAAACCGCACGGGCGCGGTTCTTCTCAAAAGCCGGACCTCGCTCCGGTACCACCAAGTGCGCATGAGGCCCGAGGGCGTGCACAAGACGGCGTTCGCACCCATGACGGTTTGTATGAGTTCTTGGTCATGGCGTTCGGACTCTGCAACGCGCCGGCAACATTTCAAGCCCTCATGAACGGCGTGCTCCGTCCCTTCCTGCGTCGGTTCGTTCTTGTTTTCTTTGACGATATTTTGATTTATAGCAAGACATGGGAGGAGCACGTGTTTCACCTCCGAACGGTGCTCGGGGGGCTGCGGCGCCACCACCTCTTCGTCAAAGCGCTCCAAATGCGTGTTCGGGCGCCACGTCGTCGCCTACCTCGGCCATGTGATCTCGGCGGGGCGTGGCCATGGACCCGGCCAAGGTGCAGCCATCTTCGACCGGCGGGTGCCTTCGTCACGGCGCCATGTCTGCGGCTTCCCTCGGCTGGCGGGCTACTACCGCAAATTTGTGCACAACTACGGCGACGGTGGCTGCCCCGCTCACGGCGCTGCTCAAGAAGGAAGGATTCGCATGGGACGACACGGCAGCAGCAGCGTTCGCCGCCCTCAAGGCTGCTGTGACGTCGGCGCCGGTCCTCGCCATGCCCGACTTCACTAAGACCTTCGTGGTCGAATGTGATGCGTCGTCGCACGGGTTTGGCGCTGTTCTTGTGCAGGAGGGTCACCCGGTGGCGTTCTACAGCCGCTCCATTGCCCCGCGGCACAAGGCGCTGGCCGCCTACGAGCGCGAGCTCATCGGACTGGTCCAGGCAGTCCGGCACTGGCGCGCCGTACCTGTGGGGGCGGTGTTTCGTTGTTAAAACGGACCACTACAGCCTCAAGTATCTCCTCGACCAGCGCCTCGCCACGATCCCGCAGCACCACTGGGTCGGGAAGCTACTGGGCTTTGATTTTTCTGTGGAGTACAGGTCCGGTGCCACGAACGTCGTTGCAGACGCCCTGTCTCGCCGCGACACCGAGGAGGGCGGGCTGATGGCGATCTCAGCGCCACGGTTTGACTTCGTCGCCCGCCTCCGTCACGCCCAGGCCATGGACCCGGCCCTGGCAGCTATCCACGATGGCGTCCGCGCGGGCACGCGCGCTGCTCCATGGGCGGTGACCGACGGGATGGTCACTTTCGACGGGCGCCTCTACATACCACCGGCGTCCCCGCTGCTGCAGGAGATCATCACCGCCGTCCATGATGATGGCCATGAGGGGATCCACCGTACCCTTCATCGTCTGCGCCGGGATTTCCACTTCCCCAACATGAGGCGTCTGGTGCAGGACTTCGTGCACGCGTGCACCATTTGTCAGCGCTACAAGTCGGACCACCTCCAGGCTGCGGGGCTGTTGCAGCCGCTACCCGTACCTTCGGCGGTGTGGGCGGACATCGGCATGGACTTCATCGAGGCGCTGCCCCAGGTGCACGGCAAGACGGTGATCCTCTCCGTCGTCGGCGAGGTTCAACAAAATCTTGTCATTTCATTCCCCTCGGCGCACCCGCATACCGCGGCGGAGTCCGCGGGCGAGCCTTCTTCACCGACATCGTCCCGCCTCCATGGCATGCCGCAGATCCATTGTCTCCGATCGCGACCGGTGTTCACCTCGTCGTTGGGGTGAGCTCATCGTCTCATGGGCACCAAGGCTGCTTTGCTCTGCGTCCGCATTCCATCCCCAGACGGATGGCGATCGAGGCCGCGAACCGCGTCATCGGCATGTACCTGCGCCTCACGGTGATCGTCCCCGCGGTGGCTGCGTTGGCTGCCCCGGGCGAATCGTCTACAACACGGCCTACCGATCGTCCCTCCCTCCGCGACACGCCGTTCGCGTGGTCTACGGCCGCGACCCGCCCTCCATCCGCTCCCTACGAGCACGTGAAAGCGCAGCGCATGCGGCGGTGGCCCCAGATGGAAGCTCGGGAGGCTTTTATCGCGGGGCGTCCGCTACACGGCTTGAGCAAGCCCAGGCGGTCCGTAAGCTCCACTACGACAAACATCACCGGCGGTCGCCACGAGGTCGGCGACCGGGCGTTCCTCCGCCTCCGGCGGCCGGCCGCGCGTCCCTCCCTCCACCACCACTGGGAAGCTCAAGCCCCCGCTATGTGGGTCCGTCTGCAAGGTCACGGAGGTGATCAACGGCGTCGCGGTCCGGCCGGAACTTCCTCCGGCGCCCGTGCGCACGACGTGTTCCACGGGCGTCCTCAAAAAATACATGGGCGCACCTCCGGCCTCGCCCCGCCCCCCGCCTCCCATGCTCAATGGGGCCGTGGGTGCCGGACCCGTTGCGGATTGCTGGTGCCCGCATGGCGCGCGCGTGCGGCAAGATTCTGGTGCGATGGGCGCGGGCGAACCCGCAAGCTGCGTCCACACAGGAGGACCCGGCGACTTCAGCGCCCGGTTCGGCGTTCGGCTTCGAGGGCGAGCTGGTCTTGAGGAAGGGGAGATGTCATGTGCGGACGCACATATGCCCGGCAGGCGCCGCCAGCGACGTCGCGTCGAGCAAAGGAACGCGCCGAAGCGCGGCGGCGAACCCGCCCAAAATTTAAACCAGCCGTCCACCGTGGTGAGAGAGTGGAAAATAGGATTTGTTTACTTTGCTTAAGTTTTGGTTAGTTGGCTATCATGCCTAGATTTAAGGAGCAATTGGCTCCAGGATTAGTTGGCCATCGGCCTTATATCTTTGTACGCAGGACATCAAAGAAATCAAGAAAGATATTACTCCTAATCTCTCTCTCGTTCTCATCTAAGCCTACGGCTGAGAGGAATAACCTCGCCGGAGAAGACGGCGTGCGAGGGCTACGATCTCCGTGAGCCGAGGGCCGGCTACCCCTCGATTATCGGGCCCTTGACACTCTACGCCGAGACCCTTCGCCGTCGACGTTCATCCACAAGGTGGGTCTTTCCCTTCCCTCCCCTGTCCTTCCCGTTGCGCAAAACTGAGCCCTCCAAACCCTAATACAATCGATTTTTTTTCCCCGAAGATAATAATACAATCTAACTTACTGCACCCAAACCCTAATATAATCGAAGTTAATGATTGGTTTTGAGCGGAACCCCTGATTTGTCTCACTTATATGCATATTTGTTATGCGCACTAGCTTCAATTATTTTCATTCCGGTTTTATATATGTATATGTAACTTTTATTTTTATTTCAGTCATGTAATTGTGTCATCGATTTTAGATAATGCTTGTTTTTTTAAATATCATCCATGTGCCAACCTAAATATTTTGATAGGCCTAGTGTAATTGATAGCTGTCTCCCTCTACACTGTAGTTGAGCTAAGAGTTATCTGATTCAATGCTTTTTCCCCACCCTATCCAAAAATTATATTTCAGTCTTGAAAAATTGAGAACTAAGAGGGGTGTTGGTCTCGCAGAAAAATCACATAATGGAAAGAAGAGGAATCTATGGGCCTTAGGTATGGATGGTACTCCGCCCTTTTTCATTAGCATCCTTTTGATTGGTTGGTCTGACGTTGTTTTACTGTTGGTGACACCAAATTTTGCCCCTTTGTATCCTGCTCTCTCGCACCGTCTAAAAAAAACTGTTTCAGCCATAGAAAAGATACAGAAAACTAAGAACGGTGATAATGATTTCACAAGAACAGGTATGCATATTCTTCCTCTTTCTTTGTGTTTCCTCACAGCCTTAGTTAAGCAATTATGGTTAAATGTTTTTTCTTTAACTAGTTGACTTGCATGGGGACTCTAACCGATATGACTGGAATAGGCTCAGTGATGAACTCAAGTCAAATTTGTCTAGAAGTGTTGCCTCACTTGCTTTGTACAATGGTGAATATATATGCTGCTATATTATTTTAGTTTTTTTAACACCAGTCAAAATTATTTACATAATTATGTTATGATCATCTGTAGGAGACAAAGTGTTATTTGCATGCTCAGGCATAGCTATAGAATCCCAGGAGAATCTTACAAGGTTCTTGACTTCAGCAACTTTGGCCAGAGCTTCCATCAGTGATGATAAAAGAAAATTCCATAACTTAAAGGTTGGGGTTGGTAATTGTCATGTACTTTTTTTTCTACATGTTATATTTAAGTGTGATCATTGTGTATTCTTTTCTGGCCTGACATTGTAGATTAAAGTGCGCCATGAAGGCAGCGAAGTGCACGAGGGTGTTTTGTCTGAATATGATTTAGATCGCAACTTTGCTATTGTCATCGTCAGCACCTCCCTCGATGTTCATGTTGGACTTTTCAAACATACGGAGGAAATTCTGCCTCATGGTTTGGTGTTAGCTTTAGGGGCGTGGCATCTCTGGCAAATTAGTACCCACAAATGTGATACTCAGTAATGAAGCTCCTCTTTGGCAAATGTCAGAGGTAAACTTTAGTTATGAATTATGATACTAACATTCCATTATGTCATGCATCAAACTGTATGTCAAAGAAAAAGATCATTTCTCCATGTAACCCTTGCTCTTTTCTCCTCATTCTGCCAACCTTTATTTATGTTAGGTTTGGGAAGGTGGACCGCTTTTTACTTTTGATGGTAACTTTGTTGGCATGAATCTTTTTGGATATTGTAAAAGCCTATTTCATATCATGGGGCTCCATTCTCGATTGGCTGAAGTGTGCATCCCTGCAAAAGAAGACAAAGGTAACCAGGTATGTTTTAATAATATATCATTGTAACCAATGTTTGCTCTTTATTGATTCCCTCATTCTATCATTTTACAGCCCTTTCCGTGCATTATCTTGCATTCCAAACAACATATGTATACTATAATTCAGATTGCTAACTGTTTAAGCACACTGCTCTGATCGATTATTAGTTATTCTTTATTCTTAGTCATTATGATGTTCTTGTGCAGGTTTGGATCTAGACGCACATGTGACAAATTGAATGGCCATTTAGAAGGTGAGTATACAAAAACTCGTTCTTTATCCTCAAAACACACATATACGTTGTGGTACCATACAAATTGTTGTGACAAATTATACAAGAAGTTTAGCTTTTATGTTTGTACTAGGTAAATGCCCGTGCTCTGGTATGGGTTTAAAAATTCATGACAAATACATATACACTTAAACCATTCTAACAATATAGTAGTTATAATAAGCATGGTTGCATGTTGTTATCAGGAAGTTTAATATAATCGGAGGTGTAAAAAGAATTAAACATATATATGACCAACTGTGTAACATTAACTAACTATTTTTTTTTGCATTAAGTTGAGCTGTATGTGCAATTAACATTAATACCATAAGAAAATAGCACATTTATATTAATTTTTCTAATAAGCATCCGTGCAAACTAAAAAGCTTGAAATAATGGACAACTAAAACCTAGTAAGCTCATGATTCCATATACAACACTCCCTCGTTCTTGCTCCAAAATCAATTAAGGCATCTAAAATCAGTTAACGGTGTCAGCTCCTGCCTGCTTCGAGGCAGAACATATGGCCCAAAGCTTGAAATTTTCTTGTTAGTGGCATTGAATTCAATTCCTATGCAATCTACAGCCTGATTTTTTATTTTACTCACTGGTGAGCAGCAGGAACAATAGAAGAGTACAGTATGTGTAACAGGTAGCATAGCCACCCTCACCAGCATGAAAATCAGCCCATGCCTCTCGTCCAAGTAGAAGCACTAAATGCAAGTGCAAAACAAGTGTTTTCCATGGAGTAACCCAATTAAAACTCAGGAAGAGGTGATTCTGAAAGTGAACTGTGAACAGAGTAATACATAACTTGAGCACAAAAAAAGAACACTTCTAACTAAAGTGACATATAAGAGATTTGGTAGACCCGTAAGCAACCTATTGCTAACAGTAAATAGCTCCTCAATTTGATTCATTGCAACATGGTCAAGTGGACAGTACTTTACTCCAGTTTCCTGATCATGCAGAACTGCATGCTGATGGCTGAAAGTTCCTCTTTCTACATAATGTCCACTTAGCCTAACATGATTCATTCCACACTAAGTGTTGCGAAGGCCAGGGCTTCTGCAACAACCCAATCAATTCCTTCACCACTCTTGATCATATCTGCACACAGCTCAAAATCCTTCTCACTGCTCTGTGTGGTTTGAAGTTTTCAGATAGTTTAGTAATTGCCTATCCTACACGTTTCAGTATCTTAGGCTCCACCCTGCATAAAAGGCAGTTTCAACATCAATATCTAATAGTTGAACAGAAGACAATAATGTGAAATCAACAGAATGGCATATTTCCTTAACCATGGTTTTTTCCTTTATACCCTTCGTTTTTTTTTGCTGTTTGTACAAACTACTTCCACGGCAGGAGCTCAAGCGGTATCCAAGTCATGCTTTAGAAACCAATTTTCGAGCTAAAAGAATCCTGGAACACCTAGCATCGTCTATAGAATAAGACACCAAGAATAATGCTCTATGTTTTGGGCTGAACCAAACCAAATTTTCGAAACTGTTCTCCCAAAAGGTTGCAGTCCATAAATCTAACATTCCATAGACATGCTTCACAGTTCACACAAATCACTGAAGCACAAATCTAAAATTTTTAATGGACCTCCTTTTGGATAAGATCTGTCACTTGAATCGCACTCTTTGCAAATAAGGAGGCAATAATTTCTTATGGTTTTTTAACACACAAACTTAAAGTTAGAATCCAAAATAGAAGTGGATCTCAAACGGAACGACAATCTGTGATCACAGCACATATTGTTTAACTAAGACTGACTGTAGTACTGTAGTTTGCCATACAGTTACATTTGATCGGAGACAGGTATATGCAACCATAAATTCTCAAGCCATATAAATAAGAAAGCAAGCTGAATCTTAAATCATCATATCTGAAATACAGTAGCACTCATCTAGTCGGTAAGAAAAAAAAAAGCAAGATACAGGTCTGAGCAGGTATTCATCTTCACAAATAAAAATCATCAATAGTATACTGTCACAAAACAAGAGTACATGAAGGAAAAAATAAATGAGCTGAGTTGATGGCCAATGCAATATGAAACTCTTTTTGCAACAAAAAATGCAATATGAAACTCAAAGCCATTGAGTATTCTAAAAGTCTTCACTACTGTCAATATCAGACTCCTATGCAAGTTTGTAGTATGCTAATATCAGAATTGGACTTGCAGTGTTCAGGGATTGCAACTGTAGCAAGCAACGTATTTTTTATTCCTTAAGAGCAATCATCTTCTAAGCCCTTTTTTATTCTTAATACCACTAACTGACTAAAGATATTGAAAAGATCATCATGGTCTTGTTATACACCTAAAGGAGCATTACAGGGTATGTCGTTGACTCCATGCAGGTATCTAAGAACCTAGCTACATGCCTACATGTAGCAAATTGTAGAGCTCCCTACGAGCACTACAAATTAAATACAACCACCAAATACGGAACACTGTATGTTCTAGAATATCAGAGCTCGTTTGATTTGAAAACAAATCCCTCCTTTCAAGAAAGCAAGGCTATACTGTCCTACACTTATGGTATACTGGTTGCAGATAACACATCTATAAGCTCTAGAACACTCAAATCTGACCTAGATCTGACATAAAACCTAATACATCCTGAACCAAATTCTAGAACCCGAATCCACTCTAAAAGCTCGACTTTTTCCCATGTAAATCCATTAGCACGAAGAGAGGAACAAGATTAATTAAGATTGATACCTTCCGGAGGGCTGCAGTAAACTCGCCGCGGGTGAAGTTGACAACGGTTGCAACAGCGAGAGGGGCCGGAGACAGAGGCTGGCTAGCTGCCTGCGTAGTCGATTCTGCGGCCGATGGCCTCCTCCGCCGGCTGCGCCTAGAGACGCCGGTAGGGGCAGGGGGTTGCCTGGGGGTTGGAGGTGGCTGAGGGGGCACCGGTTGCAGTGCGGGTGCGGGCGGCCGCACCTCCACTGCGGCCGGGGCGGGTGGGGTGGGCGGCAGGTGCAGGGCGGGCCACGGGCGCCGAGACGGTGTCGGGAACCCTAAGGCAGCAGTGGCAGGGCGGGTGCGGGCAGCCGCACCTCCACTGGGCCGGTGACGGATGGGGTCGGTGGCAGTGTCAGGGGCAGGGGCAGGGGCAGGGCGGGCGTCGACGGGCGGCAGCGAACAGCGGGCGTCGGGAACTCGGGATGGACCGGAGAGATTTAGGGAATGATGGCTTTTTTTTAGCCGGAGAGTGCGGGTGAGTGCGGAGGGTTTTTTTTTTTTTTTCCTTTTTGAAACTTGAGTGCGGGAGGTTTCGCCGGGCGGGTCCGGGAGCCGGGCGGGATCTTTCGCCGCCCGCGACGATTTCCTTTCGCACGTTTTAGTAGTAGGATACTTAATAACTATCAATGATTTAGTTTTATAACTTGTACTTCATAGAGTTAATGCTATCTGATATTTGTTCTTTATGTGTTCATGTAGACCAACTTTTAGTGGTGTCATTGTAATCGAATTAATCAATCATGCATAGAATTATGTCAATTTATATTTGCAATGTATCATTGCAGCATATTAGTGCTAATCGCTTGACCCTGTTGCACCAGTGCACAGACCAATACACATGGATGATATGACCAGCGGATATTGTAAGGATCTAGAGTCCTTGGGTTACCCTATGCCACAAACAGATATGACCAATGGTGAGTCAATGATTCTAAATTTGCTATCTTCTTACGATTCTGCTTTACAACTAAACGCTATTTGACTTGTAACTATCAATTCTTCAGATGGCATGGTTTTGGTTAATACATTTGAAGAGACTTTTGGTGATGCATATCGAGAAGGTGTCTGGGATGAATTCAGTACAAGTGCTTCTTCTGACATAGATCGTTATGTTGTCGCACTTGCTTCATTTAAAGGTGATTTATTGTTGTGTGCCTCTCATGTTTTTTATTTTTTTCATCACTTGTTAGGTAATCAAAATAATGAAATGCAGGAGGGAAAAGACATTTTGCATGCACAGGTTTTTTTATTGAATGGAATGGTTCTACTACTGTTCTGACATCAGCGAGCTTGGTTAGAAGTTCTAGTGATGAAAACAAGATCGATGAAAATTTGAGGGTTTGTGTGCTACATGATTGTTCTTTGATTGTCGCTCTTTTATATTTAAGCCTTTAAGGTAATCATTTATTTACGTTAGTTGCACTGCCTCATTTGTAGATTGAAGTGTTGCTTCCCAACAAACGGCGCATAGAGGGCTTGCTAGAGCATTATAGTCTACATTACAATGTTGCCTTAGTAGGTGTCAGGGATTGTCGTGTTGTTCGACCAGCAAGTGTTCAGCCTTACTGGTTTCGATGTTCTAAAGTGGCATCTGTGGGACGTTCTTTTATATCAGGCGCATTAATGGCCACAAGTGGACAGCTTGTTTCCTGGTCAGGCACACTTGACTGCATGTGTATTGTACGGTCGTCGTGTAAAATAACCAAGGTAAATATTACTGTTGTTTTTTTCATGCCTAGTTACTTTAATTTACACACTACAAGTAAATAAATAGTAGCATGTCCATGATACCTTGCATTGCTAGGCTGGGATTGGAGGACCTCTTGTTAATATGCTGGATGGCAAAGTTATTGGCATGAATTTTTATGACAAGCGAATAGGAACCCCATTCCTACTCTGGAAAGATATTGACAAGATTCTGGCACATTTCGCAGGGAAAAAGGTATTTATTTCTAGCTTAATTTTCTTTCTAGGTATTCAAGTGCTTGTCATATCTAGCCTTTTTCCCTTGGACCATTATAGAAGGAATTCAAAATGACATACGTACCATCAAATTTTTTGAAAAGGTCCTCATACCCTTCCCCGAAGTTTCTTTTACCTATGTGCCACTTCCGTTAATTTTTCTTGTAATAGGAGTTAATGTCCAGTAGAAAAGATGATTTTGCCCTCGGTTGTAGAATGCATCAAAAAAATTTATTTTTTTTTTTAGGTGGCACCTACCTGTGATTCAATTTTTTTTTTTATGTGTGCATGTGAAAAACTTGAGCCGAACATTTATAGAACCCTGCTAGATTATATTTAAGCAGGTTTAATAAAAAAACATGCATGGATTCTATTACTAAACCGGTTTATTGCATTGACGTGTTTGCCTGACAGTAAGGCTGGCGAAGTTGGGCCTGGCGATTGTAATCCCTCTAGAGACGGTTTCTGGAAAATGGATGGAGATGACAGTGAACGTCCAAGTAGGCAAGTGTTACTATTAAGCTAGTTTCGATATACCCTTGGAATATATTATAAATATATAAATAATGACTGCATGCATGCATCTAACAACTTACAGGTGGCCTGTGCCTGAGCCATGTTGGCTTCGTCCTGACGATTTGGTTGAGGATGAATCTGAGGATGATGAGTTGGGAATTGAACTCCCAAGCGGCCGCAGGAAGAGATATGGATACTTAAATGGAAGAAAAGTTACATTATTCTAGGAGCCATCACGTATATCTAGAATGTTGATGTTGATGCACGATGTTGGACCCTATTTATTGCCTAGTATTTGTAAAGATTACATATGCTTGTGCCTTCATCTTCTTTGTGTAATAGCACTGCATTTTCGTCGTGATTTAAGTTATACACTGTCGTACCCGACTCGTTAGAAGGTATTGACCTGCCTGTCATGTGCTGCTGGCCTGTTGGGTCAATGTCGATGCTTGCTTGTTGAAAACATTTTTTAGAACAAAATGGTGCTTGCCAATTACGTCGGAACAAGGCTGCTTGGTTCCCTTTTTTTTTTTTTTCTAGGAACGCTGCAAGCACCACGGGTTCTGCTGGTGCTGTAGTAGCAGGTCGGAAGGAGCGGGCGGTGTTGTGCTTGGACCAACGGCAGGTTTCATGGATCGCGTTAGTTGTGTGAGGCGTTTGGAGGGCAGGTGATCCTACATGTAAATCCGCTTTCTGGTCCTCTATCTGCAAAGTTAAGAAACTTTTAATTGATAACTGCATTGTCCAAATTCACAGTGGCAACTGGCAACTCTAGCATCTGGTCCATCCCTTGGTGCTCAATTTGGGAACATATTTATGATCACGTAAATCTACCCCTAACTGTTCCTAAGATCCCTGTTCCGCTAGGCGCTCGCCTAGGCGGGATTCACGGCGTCTGGCGCTAGGCGAAGGGGTACTGTGGCGCCTAAGAGGGTATTCGGACCCCTAGGCGGGCGCAGCTTGTCGGCGGGGGTGGAGGAGCGTCCGCAGAGGTCGCCGATGGGAGGAGGAGCGGCGGGAGCAAAGCGCGTGGGGGCGGTGGCGAGGGGAGCAGGCGCGGGCGCGGGGCACAAGCGGTGGGAGGAGGCGCGGCGCAGGCAGGCGGCGGTGGCGGGGACGCGGCGGCCGCTGGCAGAGGTGGCGGCGGCGTGAAGAGCGCGGGTGCGCCATACGCGAGGATGAGGAGCCGGACAGAGGATAGGGTTAGGGATCGGTTATGTGCTGACTTGGGCCTTCCAATGGGCCTTGAAATGGGCCTTTTTTTCCTTTCTCCCTTTTCAGACCACACATCTCCTCTCTTTTTCTTTTCTTTTAAGTATTTATATATAATTATTCATCGCCTAGCAACGCCTAGGCGCGATTATTCCGACTAGGCTCTAGGGCGGAGGGTCGCCGAGGAAAATCCGCCTAGCGCCTAGCGAAAACAGGGCCTAAGATGCCTCAACACATCTCTAATCTTCGTGCGCCTAATAATATTGATTGGAATTCGTCGCTCGTTGATGCTATCTTTGACTTCGAGGCGGCAGGAAAAATCAAGAATACTCTAACTATCCCCTCAGCTCAAAATGATATAATTATTTGGAAACACTCTAACAGAGGGGTATGTTCCACAAAAGATGCTTTTAGGTTCCTTAATACTCAAATGCAGGTGAACCTTCCGGCTCATGGGCCAAGGAGCATCTCTTCCTATGCCCTTCGTCTTTTGCAAGAAATTTGGAAGCACGGGTCCATCCCTCCCAACATCAAAACTTCCATGTGGAGGCTTCTCAGAAATGCCTTGGGTACAGGTCACAGGGCTGGGAGAATCACGGAAAAAATTAACAAATGTTGCTCTTTCTTTTTTTTTTTTTTTTTTTTTGAGATTGACACAAAGACAACGCAGACACTCACAACACGCACGCACACTCACCCCTATGAACACACGTGACGCAAACCCTACCCCTATGAGCACCTCCTCCGGGACTGGGCAGCCGGCAGATCTGGAGATTCTCGGTCACCATAGGCGCCTCGTCGCCGACGGAACGCCGCTTACCACTTAATGCATAACGCCGTAAATCCTTGGGAAAATCCCAGGAAAATGTGCGAGCACCAGGATTTGAACCCCTGGTGGGTAGCGCCCCACCCCCCCGTCCTACCATTGGACTACAAGCCAATTCGCAAATGTTGCTCTTTCTGTGGAGCAATAGAAAATGACTTCAACTTTTTTCAGCTATGATTTTGCTAGGGCAGTGTGGTTCACTGCGAACCCTCCTCTCAGATCCTCTGATCTAACAGAGGAACAAGATGGCGTACAGGAAACTATTTGAGAGGTCATGTCTACCTCCTCAAATAATGTCGACCTTCCATACATCTGCACAATGTTATGGAAGATTTGGAGGGCAAGAAATGATTATCGTTTCAATCATATTTCCTGGTCTATTATGCAGGTTCATTATCCCACTAAAGCAAGGCTTCGGCTTGCATCAGGATTGCTACCCAGCACATGCCGTAACAACATGACTACAATCAAAACTGCAGAGGGCCTCTACAATTCTGCTTCTTTTCCTGCAGGTGCAAATAGTCCGGGAAATCATGTCACGCTGTTTGAGCTGCCAAGTACAGGCCCTGTTCGATCGATCGGCGAACGCCGCGGGGTAAAATGCGCGCGGCGTCGTGCACAAGCGAACGCGTGGCGCACAGCTGCCACTGCGAGACGACGACGACGCTGCATGCAGAAACGAACGGGTCGGCAGGGTCTTTGCCGTTCTAGCTCGCGACCAGAGCGCGTCCGGCGCCGCCGCCGCGTTGTGGATTGGTCGGCACTCGGCAGGGTCGTCCATCTATTCCTTCACTTCACAGGTGACAGGCCACAGGGGCTAATTAAGACGAAGCTTGAAATGACGACACGTCACGGCGAATTGCCGATCACGCAAAGCGCAGCGCAGGCATTATATGTCACGATTGGGTTCAAAGTCAAAAGCGCTCACGTGCATTTTCACACAGAGGCCTGTTTGGTTATTAGACACTAGGGATTAGCTAGAGACTAGTTTTTACAATAGTCTCTAAAAATTTACCAAATAAGGGAGGTAATGGTCTAAATTTTAGTCTCCAGAAGGTTTGGCTCATCATTCTCTCCAGGTTACACCTATGACCCATTATGAGTGTGGCACATGAATATTTCGTGTCTTGGTGGTTACACACTAGAAAGAGGGTGCCCAAGCCTCTGCCGCTCTGCGCCGTGGATTCGGCTCCATGTTTTTTCTGGTTGGATAGTTGCTGTGGAAGGAGCGTAATGCTCCAATGTTTGGCGGAGCCACCAAGTCTGCCGTGCAGCTCGTCGCTGCCATGAGGGACGAGGCTGCTGCATGGTGCAGCGTGGGAAATAAGCAGCTTGCTGCTTTGCTGGCCTCGCTGGGCTGTAGTGTGTAGTTGGTTTGTGGAGCAAAACTTTTCACCATATAGACTTATTCAATCAGCCTGGGCATATTTTAACCGAAACCCGAAAACCGAACCGAACCAAACCGGAACCGAATCAAAATCTCAGTTTTTCGGTTTTCGGTTCGGCTTCGGTTTCTATATCTGTAAGGTTCGGTGTTCGGTTTTACCTCACAGCCAAACTGAACAACCGAAGAAACCGAAGAAACTGGCGGCATCAGCGTGAAACTGCGGCATCCACCTCCACCAATACCACTGGACGAAGCCCATTCTACTGCGCGGCCCAATTTCTCCAGCCCAGTTAGGCACTCCCCACACCACCAGGGTACCACACCCACTCAAACCCTAACCTGCTTCCCTATTCTCGTGGGCGGCGACGGCGGCATCATGCGTCGCGGCCACGACCTCTCGCGGGGCGGCGGCTGCGTGCGGGCGGGCATGGAGGGTCCGCGTCGGGCGGCGGCGACGCCAGCCAGCGGCGAAAGCAAGGAGCGTCGGGCGCCACGAGCCGTGGCGGCGCGCGGTCGGCAGCCACCTACGAGCTGTGAAGGCACAAGCGGAGGCGCGAGGGCGGGGCGGACACGAGGGCGCGCGGTTGGCCGCCCGGCCGCGAGCTGCAAGGCACAAGGGGCGGGCGTGAGGGCGGGCGGCGCGACTCATCGCATCGGTAGGGAGCTCTTGTTTCCGATTTTTCCCCTTCGCTGCAATGTATTTACGCCGGTTCGGTTTAAACCGAAAAACCGACCTAAAAAACCGAAAACCGAAATCGCCGGTTTCTGATTTTTAGCCAACCGACCGTTCTCATTCTCTATAAACCCGAAGTTTTAGGAAACCGAAAAAACCGAACCGAATTTCGGTTTAAAACCGAATGCCCGGGGTGATTTTTCGGTGTATCCGGTAGAAATAGGTTGGCGCCTCGGTAATCGTTTCATTACTGTTCCATCTTTTGTACTATTATTTAAACTTTATTTTGCTTAATGAAAAACGTGGAACGGTGTGCATAAAAAAATAGTCCATTAGCCTCTTTGGAGGAGCTAATTGGGACCATACATGGCCAACGGGCGTGCGGTGCTCGCCATGCCGCCATGTGCTAAACCGTCGGGACGGCCCGTGAGCACGGCATGCTTTGCCGGGCGGCATGACGAGCACGACACGCCGCGCCGCCGCCACGCCGCCGCCCCGGGCGTGAGCCTCCACGCCGTCGCCTCGCCAGGACACCTAGGGTCGGATAAGAGTGCCGCCGGGGGCGGCGAAGAGAGCGTCGTCGGGGTCGGGGAGGAGAGCATCGTCGGGTCGGGCGAAGAGCGCCGCTGGGGTCGGAGGAAGAGCTCATTGCGCCGCACCGCCGGGCCGCCGGAGGGGAGGAGGCAGAGCAAATGCGGAGCGGAGAGCGAGGAGGCGCGGTCACAGCGTCTCGCTTCGCGCGGAAGGAGTTTGCGGCGGCCGACGTGGGGTGGGGTGGGGATTAGATGTTAGGGTTCCCTCCTGTTATCGTATTGGGCTGTTAGCAAGCTTCCTCCCGGGATGCATCGGGCCGTCACCGTGCTCGCCCTTTGGCCGTGTCGTGCCACGGGCCGGGGTGGTGGGCTAAGCACGGCCCGGTGCACCAGGCCGGGCCGGGCACGGGCACGCAGACACCGGTCGTTCCGTGCCTCGGGCGGGGCTAAATTCCCATGTCGTGGGCCGTGGGCTGTCTTTGGCGGGCCCGGGCCTGCATGGCCATTTATAATTGGGACTACTAGTCTAAATTTTTAGCTCATTTAGCCTCTCTACAGCCGTGAACAAATTAGTCTCGTGAACCAAACAACTTTAGAGACTAATATTTAGTCTCTAGTACTTGGTCCCTTAACCAAACAGGCCTAGAGGCAACCTATATTTGTCACTGGTTTTTTTTTCCGTGTGTGTTTTCCGTGGTGAAATGTACTGTTGGCAAATCTTGGATAACCATTACATTTTGCAACTTCACAAATACTTTTTAAAGCCTGTGCTCGCTCTCACAAATTTACTCAAGAATGAAGTGATCAATTTTTTTAGACGTGATTGCAGTGATGGTGGTGTTACAGTACTCGATCGTTGTTGGACCCACACGGACGACCTAGTTTACGGCCATCTTTCAAAGAACGGCTCTTGCAGCTTTGTGAGTGTTTAGTTACCTACAACTACGGCCCTGTTTAGAGCCCAAATTCCTCCCTAAATTCCACTATGCAAAAAGAATATTCCCCACCACATCACAATGACGGTACATGTATCGAAGACCTTGGTGCTTGGCGGTGAAAAAAAGAGCAACGAAGATTGTTTTATGCCATGGATGGCTACCACATATATAGCCTCATTTCCTGATCCAACAACACGCGTTAGACTACTTTTATGGGCCTATATGGGCCAAATCAATCCTGGATCAATGCAATTGGACATAGAAAGACCACGAGTGTTGGATCGTGTTGACTAGACATATGACATCCATTCATAACAGGTACTCCCTCCGTCCCAAAAAATTATGCAACTATGGAAATCGTGGTCGAACAACTTGACTAAAGTTTGACAAAGTTTATAGTAATTAATATTAATATTTATGTCTGAAACAAAATTTATTATAAAAATATATTTGGTGACGAATCTTTTGATACTAATTTAAGATTATAGTGTTAGGAATCTTTTATATAGATTTAGTAATAGTTGAAATCGGTTGAATTTTTGGGAAGGGAGAATTGCATTTTTGTGGGACTGATTGAGTAATGGACCTGTTTTTCTCTCTCCTTATGGTCGTGAAAAGAGCACGTTGTTTGGCTACCTATATAGCTAGGATCATGTCACTAATGGCGAGGTACGTGTGCATCATGCTATAGCTGTTAGTGGACCACAGTCTGCCCATTTCACAAGTTAAAATAGCATAGCAGTGCTCGTTTTAATTAGGCGTTCCTATGAGACTAGGACGAGGGACTAGATCTTAGTCTCATTTTATCACTAAATTACCAAACAAGAGGACTATGGACTAACTTGTAATCTTATTTAGTCTCTAGTCCGATGAACTCTTGGTGAGGCTAGGGACTAACTTTTAGTCTCTATTAGTCCCTAATCCAAACAGACCCTTAGTGCGAGCGGATTGGAGAGTCACTCCCACAGACCATGCATAGGTTTACACACTACTTTATCGCTAGGCCTTATTTGAATATAGTCGGTTTGACACTATTCACTTGTGTTGGGACGATCCATACCAGACGTTAGTGTAGTGTGGTCACCACTCCAGCACGGCGATGCCGGTGTGTGCCTCGCCATGCACAGCGCATGGGGGCAGTGCAGAAGATGTCGTTGTAGGCGTAGGACATGTACTCCACATGCATGACATCCGAGTATGCAAGAGCATGATGCATGATCTGAGAGGATAGGAGCAGCGGGCGGTGGCGGCGGTGAGGCCGTAGCTAGAAGAGGCCCCGGCCGCACACGGCGGCGCCGTCGGTGGACTCCGGCCGGCCGGACTATAGCTCTCGAATTGAAGGCAGATTGGACGCGCGGAAGACGACATGGGAAGTACGGGACCTGCTGCTTTACTTGTGTCCAGCTGCGAGATATATAGATACTACAGACTCCAGTACGCTGTACTACGCAGCTAGGTAGCTTGCAATTGCATTGCTCGTTGTATATGGATCTGATGGGATCGAGCGCGGGTGAAGCAAGCGCGTACGTGTACGTACTTGCATTGGTGGCAAAGCTAGCGATGGAGAGCGCCTCGATCGAAATATGCATCCCCAGATGCCCGCCCGGCGTCGTGGTCAAGGCACGCAGCACCTGCATGCCCTCGCCGGCCCTAGCTTAATTTTGCTTCCGATAGACGGTCCGTGCATGCCCTTTTTTCATCTATCACTGTGAGCGAGACAGCATACTAGTGGTGCCAATTAAGGACTGTCACACGGATAGCATTGTTAATTACCATGCATCCTCTTTTTCAAACACTTCTCATATCTTAGGTGCTTTGATTTTTTTTTTTATTATTATTATTTAGGAACCATGTAACTTTGTTATGTACTCATATATATTGATTATATAGAAGAAGGAGAAAAAAAATCTGAATTTATCTTTTATATTGTTCAGGCGACATGCAATTTTTTTACTTCCTCCGTTCCAAATTGTAGTTCACTTTGGTTTTTCTAGATTCATTTTTTTTATTATGTATCTAGACATAGTGTATAACTAGGTGCATAATAAAATCAATGTATCTAGAAAACCCAAAGTGAACTACAATTTGGAACGGAGGGAGTATATCTTATTAATTAGGTCCTTCATCCTTTATCATTGTTCAGGCGGCATGTAACTTTGTCATTGTTTGACTATACAAAAATATGTTGAATGAGACCAGGTTTTAGAGGTTTTGTCGATCGATCAGTTTGACTGAGGCGGTGGACTACATGCACTTCATTCGTCTCGAATCATCGTCCTATCTCGCATAAAAGTGATTTTTTTTTTGCAAAGTTGCGTCCATTTAACGCAGACAACACAATAAAATATGCACACACGTACGTACTATCTGTTTCGTGCGGCACTCTTGTTCATGCCGTTTCGATCGTGTACATGCATGTTCTCCTGCTGTGTCCTGCATACATGTATAATTATTGCTTCATCTTTTTTTTCTGTTATACATATATATGTTGTTCTTTATTACTTTCCTTGCGTGCTAGCTCTAAATCCAGCGTCAAATTAAGATTGTTCAACTCATGGGGATGGATCGGATCGGATCGGATCAAATCGATCGAGTCACCTGGATGCATGCATGCATGGACTATTCATTCATCAGTTGAAATTGACGCTGCATTTTTCAACATGTGAAGCGATGCTTGCCGCTTTACACATAAGCACGCAACTTGTTGTAGAGCATCTTTCTGGTGCAGTGGAATGCACGTCGTCGTCGACCGCCACCCCCCAAGTTACAGGAGATAGTCTGGATTGCATTCCAAGGAAAATTAACGACGTTGCTACGTGGATCTCCTGCAGGTGCAGGTATCTCCACTCGATCGATCCGCCGCAGTCTGCAGATCGCGCGGCGTTTCCATCGGCTCTCAGCAAGCTCATGGCTGGCAATGGCGTCCTCCGATCCTATCTTCCATCCTATAAATTGGCGCGCTTCCATGCCCTGATGCTCATCACCACCAAGCCCACCAACAACATAATGGCTTCTCGTGCGTTGGTGGTCGTGCTTGCCGCCCTCCTGGCTCTGTGCGCCACCGCGTCCCGTCGCTGCGCAGCCGCAGCCGCAGAAGCCGCTGCCGCCCAAATACCGCATCATCAACCCGGGCAAGTACAAGAGGGACCAGCAGACGACCTGCGACGACCCCAAGGACAACAAGGCCAAGTGCTTGGTCAAGTGTAGTTGGCCATTTGGCCCGCAGCCCGCGGCCCGGTCCGAGGCCCGGCAAAATGGCCCGGTATTTGGCCCGGCCCGGTCCGGTGGCGGGGCGGGCCATGGGCCGCTGCCTCGCCCGTGGCACGGTGCCGGCCCGTCCGCTGGCCCGTCTGGCCCGCCCTGGCCGCCCGTGGTAAAAATTCCAAAGCAACAATCCATCATATTTCTAGGAAATCCCAAGCAATTGTGGCCCAAACAACTAAAGGCCCATGTAACCAAAACAGAAACAGCCCATCATACTCCATGTCTCTTTTTTTTTTTTTTTTTTTTTTTTTGTCCCGCCAGGGGCCGGCCCGTGGCCCGGCTGGCCCGACCGGCCCGTGGCCCGGTAAAATGGCCCACGGACCGGGCCATGGGCCGAGGACGCGCCCGGCACGGTGGAGGCATCGGCCCGTGCGGCCCGTGGGTCCGACGTGGCCCGCAGCCGGGCGGCCGGTGGACATCTATATGGTCAAGTGCGACAGGCGATGCCCCCAACCAGTCGTCGTCCTCTGCCCGGGATGCAAGACCTTCTGCAGTACGTACTAAACATGCACATGCATGCATAATTAATTGCTTCTTCTAGTTTAATTCAATTCCAAATTAAATCCACCCAAACAGTGTGCGACTTCTACCCCGGCATGTCCTGCGGCGACCGCGCTTCACCGGGGCGGCGACGGCAACACCTTCTACTTCCATGGCAAGAAGGACCAGGACTTACGCATCGTCACCGACGCCGGCCTCCACATCAACGCGCACTTCATCGGCGGCGCAACCCGCCATGCGCCGCGACTTCACCGATCCAGGCGCTCGGCATCCGCCGCCACCCATGGCCACCGCCTCTACATGGGCGCCGAAAGACGGCCAAGTGGGACAGCGGCGTCGACCGCCTCGAGCTCGCCGACGGCGCGCCCATCGACGCGATGCCGACCGAGACCGGCGCGCCGTGTGGCGATCCGCCGCCGTGCCCGGCCTCACCATCTCCGAGACCGCCGGGCATCGGGTGCGTCTCGAGGGTGTGTTCGACGTCGTGGCCAACGCCGTGCCCATCACCCAGGAGGACTCCAGCGTGCACAACTACGGCGTCACGGAGGGCGGCGACCTCGCGCACCGGACCTCGGGTTCGGGTTCTTCAGCCTCACCGACGACGTCCACGGCGTGCTCGGGCAGACCTACCGCTCCGACTATGTGAACCACCTCGGTGTGAGCTCCAACATGCCGACGTCGCACAATGCCGGGACCCTATTCGTTGCCTCAGATGCATGGGATTCGGGCACGTCTCCCGCCACTGTCGCTCAGGTCGGCGACAACCCATTTCGGCCAAGCTCTGCTCCCGACTCGCCTCCCCACGCCCTCGACCTGGGCATTCGGTAGCGGGGAGTGGTGGCCCGGCTCACGTCGTCGACCCCCCTGCCTCCCAGACTGCCCAGAGTTCGGGAGTGGACGGGGGGATTGACGTCGGCGGAGCTCGACGACGACACTGGCGACGCAGGACTACACCCGGGGTGGATACACCACCAAGCTCCTCGGACGACGTCGCGGCTACACACCGTCCCCGCTGGAGTTGGATCCTCTCACGTCGATGCTTCACGTGGAGAGGATCCTCCAATATGGGTTGACCCCATGTTGGACGAGCTTGTCGCTTAAACTTGCGGCCGTGGGCTCGCCTCTCGCACCCGCCGCCTCCCCGGAGGTTTCGACCACACCCGCAGCCCGCTTGGTCCAGGGGGCGAGGTTGTCTTGGCCACCCTCCCGGTGGAGGATGTCCGGGAAGTCGAAGATGCTGAAGACGTTGGTGGATGCACCGAGACGGAGGACAACAGATTGCTTGCGCCTCCTTCGCGAGATGATGTTCAAGAAGGTTCCCCGAGCCGCTACCAAGGCCAACCCATCCTTCGGCTGCCGTGAAGCGGGCCGGTAGGTCGGGAACCAGACTAAGAAGAAGGGCTCTAGCTCCCACCCGCTCCAGCAAGGCCGGGCCGCTCGTCCTTCCCGGTGCCATGGGCACAACGTGCGAGCTCAGGCTTGCACGTGAGTTGGACTTCGTCAATGGCGAGTCGTCGACGCCCGGATGCAGCGGCCGCGGAGTACATCGACAAATGCGGGGGGGCCCTCCCGGAGAAGGCAATCAAGGCGATAAGGAAGGCGGCGAAGCTTGACAATTTGGAGGCCCATAGGCGGGCCCTAGCTGCACCGGGCAAAGGAAGGAGGGACAGACATGCTAGAGGTCCCACGGTAGTGCAAGTGTAAGATGCACACCGGTTGTTTTTTTAGAATGTGAGTAGTCTATTTAGTGCTCGCCCGGCTTGACATCACAAAACCCTAAGTTGTTCTCTGCGCTGTCGGCGCATGTAATTCTCTTCTCCTTATTAATATATGCCGGACTTGTGCCGGATCTTTCAAAAAAAAAAAACAAGTACGTCTCCTCGGACATCTTCGCCACGGACTGCGCCGTCGCAAGGTTTAACGGCGCCGTAGCTACCAGGGCTTACTAAGTTTGCTACACGCATACACTTACAATTGTTACACGTTGCCAACTTGCCGTTGATGCCCACACCGCAGGTAGCCAAAAAATAATCCTTTGGCTATACTATATATGCGGTAATATAATAAATTTGTTTACCAATTGAGAAATTTTTTTATTTAATGTGTTCATGCATGGGGAAATCTTTATAAAGATGGAATGAAAATAATGGTAATTAATCATTCCATATCTTGTGCGGACTGCAAGAGATCAATTGTCGACGATGTGTAAAGGTTGGCATACATCTCAAAACAAAATCCAACGGTCGGTCACATGCATGCTTGGTGATCCACAGTTGACACAATGCTAACACCTACCAGATTGACGACGGCCGTCATGCATGCGATGGATCCTTTGAATCGAAGTGTAGGTCACGAGTCGTTTAACGATAAGTTGTACGTTACATTTTTTTTTTGGTAGTAATTGCTTATAATCTTTGTGATGCACAGTATCTTGTGTTGTAGCTTCAGTACGTTCAGCTCTAACGCTAGAAATGGTTGGAGCAGAGGTAGGAGTAGCCGATCGAACCAATCAGAGATCGCCGAGAAGAAATTAATTGGCCATGTCTTACGCGTTGGCAGTGTAGTGTGATGTCATCAAATTTCAAAGTAGAATGAAGCGCCCCTGGGGCCGGTGGATTCCTTTGCTAGACAGCTACAGTAGTAGTTAGAACAAGGGCTCGGTGGGTGGTGATGTACGTGGTTACAGGTACTCAGGTGACTGTAGTGGTTACAGGTACTCAGGCGACTGTACGTGTTTTCTTTTTTTGATGTGTTGTATCAAAGTTAACACGGAAGACAGATCTTGCTTTCTAAAGAGATGTAAGCAGTACGGGGTGTTATTTATGTACTCGTCCGGTTGCACTTACATGCATGCGCTAACTGAAATTATATATGCTGCAATGATACATGGCAAATATAAATTGGCATAAATTCTGCGCATAATTGATTAATTCGATTACGATGGCACCATTACAAGTTGGTCTACATGAACACACAAAGAACATTGTAATATCAGATGACACTAACTCTACGGAAGTACAATTTATAAAACTAAATCAGTTGAAAGTTTTTAAGTATACAAATGTAACAACTAAACTTGTGTACAATTTGTCACAACAATTTGCATGGCACCACAACATCTGTGTGTTTTGAGGACAGAAAAAGAGTTTATGCGTACTCACCTTCTGAATGGCCATTCAATTTGTCACATGTGGGTCTAGATCCAAACCTGTCACAGGCGGCGCCGGGGCGACGCGTCGGCGGGCGCGGCGACATCTCGTCGGTGCTGCGTGGGGTGCGACGAGGCGACGCGGCGCGACGCGCGACGGCGCCGCCCAGTGGCCAGGCGGGTTCGGATGGCGGCGGCGTCGGCTTCCCTACGGCGCCCTCCCTTCCTCCTTGTCATGCGGCGCCGACGGGCGGCCTGGGTTCTCCCGAGCTTGGGCGGCCGGATCTGCTGCCCTGCGGCGGATTCGGCGCCCCCCTGGCTGGGGTGGCCTCGGTGCCGCCGCCATGGTGGTGCGGCGTGGAAAATCGGGGCCCCGGATTCCCCTCTTCGGATCTGGGGCCCTGGGCTTGTGCGGCGCCCACGGTGCCGACATCGGCTGCCATCTTCTTCCTCGGTCTTCTTCGTGGCGGCGGTGAAGCCCCGGGGCCGGACGCAATTCCGGCGCTGGGTGGTCCAGTGTGCGGCGGCGGCTCACAGCGGGCGTGGTGACCGCCCGGCGTCGCGGTGGTGGCTGTTGGCGCATGCGTTGATGGCGAGGCCTGTGCAGGCGTTGGTGTTGGGGGTGGTGCTCTTCTCTGCCGTCCCTCCACTGACGGCCTTAGCCGGTGGTAGTCTGCGGGAGCTCCCTGGTGAGAGCGACCGCCTTGCCTGTTCGTACTCCCGAGGTTGAGCTGCCTATGGAGGATGCGGCCATAATCAAGACGAAGACGAAGACGGCGCTGCTGTGCGGCTGGTGGACACGCGGGCGGCGGGGCGATTGCTGGTTTTTCGGCATGTCGCCACGACAGTGGGGGTGGCTGACGCAGCTTTGCGGCTGCGATGTGTAGCCGGCGCGTCGTTGCCCCTCTGGCGAGGTTTCAGCAGGACGACTGGCAGCGACGACGGTGGCGATTGCTAAGTTCGGAAATCTGAGTCGATGTCTGCAATGGGGCCTCTTGGGCGAAAGCCTGGCGACGGCGACGCCTGTGGGCGCCGTCTTCCCTGTTGAGGGCGTTGCGACCCCAGTTTTCCACGTGTGAGAACCCGGTCCTCTTGGACTAGCGACGGCGGCGTTTCGAACGTCGTAACCTTGCTGAAGGCGTTGCGGTGGAATTAGACTTGGCTAGGATTGTCCGGACTTTTATCTTCTTTGGGTTGTCGTTCTCTCTGTTGTTTAGCGTGGGTGTTGTTTACCCCTGTAGCCGTCTGCTGCAGGTGGACGCGCATCTTGCGCGTGTTGTTGTAAACTCTATTCCTCTTATTATAATCAAAGCCGGGAAACCGGATCTTTCAAAAAAAAATGATACATGGCAAATATAAATTGGCATAAATTCTGCGCATAATTGATTAATTTGATTACGATGGCACCATTACAAGTTGGTCTACATGAACACACAAAGAACATTGTAATATCAGATGACACTAACTCTACGGAAGTACAATTTGTAAAACTAAATCAGTTGAAAGTTTTTAAGTATACAAATGTAAAAACTAAACTTGTGTACAATTTGTCAGAACAATTTGCATGCCACCACAACATCTGTGTGTTTTGAGGACATAAAAAGAGTTTATGCGTACTCACCTTCTGAATGGCCATTCAATTTGTCACATGTGGGTCTAGATCCAAACCTGTAGAAGAACATCAACAATGACTAAGAATCAATCAGAGCAGTGCTTAAACAGCTAGCAATCTAGATTATGGCATACATATGTTGTTTGGAATGCAAGCTCATGCATGGGAAGGACGGGGAAATGATAGGATGGGGGATTCGATGAAGAGCAAAAATTGGTTATAATAATACATGATTAAGACATACCTGACATGATATGAAATAGTCTCTTACAGTAACCAAAAAAATGTTCATGCCAACAAAGTTACCATCAAAAGTAAAAAGTGGCACACCTTCCCAAACCTAACATGAATAAAGGTTGGCACACCGAATGAGGCAAAAAGAGCAAGGGTTTAATGGAGAAAGGATGTTTTTCTTTGACATGCGGTTTGACATGTCAACACAGAAATATAATGGAATGTTAGGAAAATAGTTTACCTCTGACATTTGCCAAAGAGGAGCTTCATTACTGAGTATCACATTTGTGGGTACTAATTTGCCAGAGATGCCACATCCTAAAGCTAGCACCATACCACGGGGTAGAATTTCCATGGTATGTTTGAAAAGTCCAACATAAACATCGAGGGAGGTGCTGACGATAACAATAGCAAAGTTGCGATCTAAATCATATTTAGACAAAACACCCTCACACACTTCAGTGCCTTCATGGCGCACTTTAATCTACAATGTAAGGCAAGAAAAGAACACACAATGGTCACACTCAAATATAGCAGGTCGAAAACAAATACAAGACGATTACCAGCACCAACCTTTAAGTTGTGGAATTTTCTTTTATCATCACTGATAAAAGCTCTAGCCGAAGTTGCTAAAGTCAAGAATCTTGTAAGATTCTCCTAGGATTCTATAGCTATGCCTAAGCATGCAACTAACACTTTGTCTCCTACAGATGATCATAACGTAATTATGTAAATAATTTTGACTAATGTTAAAGAAAAAAAAAAAATAGTATAGCAGTTGTTGGTGTGTGTGTGTGCGCTGTTTAAGAAAAATGGACATCTGGATGTGGAGGGTTATTGTGATGCAGACTGGATGAGTTGTCCCGATGACAGAAGATCAACTTCGGGCTATTGTGTATTTGTTGATGGCAACTTGGTGACTTGGAGAAGTATGAAACAGCATGTGGTATCCGCTCTAAAGCAGAGGCTGAATATAGGGCTATGTCATAGTCTCGTGAATTATTGTGGATTAAAAATCTTCTAAGTTAAAACTTCAGGAGTTCAGTTCTATGAAGCTTTGGTGTCATAACAAATCAGCTATTAATATTGCCAACAACCCAGTTCAACATGATCGAACCAAGCATGTGGAGATCGACCGTTTCTTTATTAGAGAAAGGATTGATGATGGAACTTTAAGTTTAGGTTTGTAACTTCTAAGGAACAAATTGTTGATTGCCTAACAAAGGGCCGAGTGTTAAAAAGGTGCGAGTCTTCATGTGACAAGATAGGCATGATAGATGTATAGAATCCATCTTGAGGGTGAGTGTTGGTGTGTGTATGTAATATAGATGTATAGCAGGGCTAAAATGTAAAAAAGGGTGAAGAAATAAAAAAGTCACTGGGAGAGGAAAAATCTCTCCAGTGGATTTCTCCCAAATCTTCTACAGAATCATATATATTCACCATTGCACAAAGCAAGTGAGGCAACACTTCTAGACAAATTTTACTTAAGCTCATCACTGAGCCTAGCCCATTCATATCAGTTAGAGTCCACATAATATCGGTAAGAGTCCACATGAAAGTCACCTAGTTAAATAAAAAACAACATTTAACAATGATTACTCAGATAAGGCTATGAGAAAACACAAGGAAAGAGGAAGAACATGAATACCTAAGGCCATTGACTTAGTTATCATTCCATTACCATTGCGACCTCTTATACTCTTATGCGATCTTCTTATGAAATCATTATCACCCTCCTTAGTTTTTTTTTTATTTTTCTAGCAATATGGATTATGGCATACATATGTTGTTTGGAATGCAAGCTCATGAATGGGAAGGACTGGGAAATGATAGAACGGGGATTCGATGAAGAGCAAACATCGGTTATAATAATACATGATTAAGACATACGCTACCTTTTGTAGGGATGCACACTTCAGCCAATCAAGAATTGAGCCCCATGATATGAAATAGGCTCTTACAGTAACCAAAAAAATATTCATGTCAACAAAGTTTAAAAAGTGGCCCACCTTCCCAAACCTAACATGAATAAAGGTTGGCACACCGAATGAGGCGAAAAGAGCAAAGGGAGAAAGGATGTTTTTTTGACATGCGGTTTGGCATCTCAACACAGAAATATAATGGAATGTTAGAAAAATAGTTTACCTCTGACATTTGCCAAAGAGGAGCTTCATTACTGAGTATCACATTTGTGGGTACTAATTTGCCGTAGATGTCACGTCCTAAAGCTAGAACCATACCACGGGGTAGAATTTCCACGTATGTTTGAAAATTCCAACATAAACATCGAGGGAGGTGCTGACGATAACAATAGCAAAGTTGCGATCTAAATCATATTCAGACAAAACACCCTCACACACTTCGCTGCCTTCATGGCGCACTTTAATCTACAATGTAAGGCAAGAAAAGAACACACAATGGTCACACTCAAATATAGCAGGTCGAAAACAAATACAAGACGATTACCAGCACCAACCTTTAAGTTATGGAATTTTCTTTTATCATCACTGATGAAAGCTCTAGCCGAAGTTGCTAAAGTCAAGAATCTTGTAAGATTCTCCTAGGATTCTATAGCTATGCCTAAGCATGCAACTAACACTTTGTCTCCTACAGATGATCATAACGTAATTATGTAAATAATTTTGACTAATGTTAAAGAAAAAAAAAAATAGTATAGCAGTTGTTGGTGTGTGTATGTAATATAGATGTATATGCAGGGCTAAAATATAAAAAGGGTGAAAAAAATAAAAAGGCACTGGGAGAGGAAAAATCTCTCCAAAGGGATTTCTCCCAAATCTTCTATATGGTACCGAGCTAGGGGCGATGTTGGTGGTGATGACGGGGGCTCGGCCGGGCCGGCCGAAGCAGGTATGAGTCGGCATGCGCAGCTCGGAGGAGTCCAGCGGTGGGCTGTGCAGGAGAAGCATGTGCGAAAGTGCGCGGTAGAGCAGGTGCTGCGTGTGGCACGGCCGGGCATAGGCGCAGGCGGAGGAAGGGTGCGCCCCGAGTGTTATCCGTGTGTGCTGGTTGCTGGAGAAGAGCGGGTTGCTGGACGCGCATACGGACGCGTGAGGAGAGGTGCGGGCGGCCTAGAGCGGGCTGTTGGACGCTGCGTGCAGGTGAGGTTGTGCTGTGGTGTGGAGGAGAAGGAGAAGAAGAAGATTTAGGGTTTCAGTACACCGTGTCGGCAGGCGGCGACGACATCAGATCCCATATTTTCTGCAATATGGTCTCCCTCCCTCTCCATTCTTGATGCCATATTATTGTTTGTGATAGCTTGCTTGGGATGACAACCTACATATTGTTCCTAATTTCCTGTTTTCATTTTTTTCAGTTCCTTGTGCAGAATAACAGTAGAAGAATGTGTTTTTTTAGTAATAGAGGATTTAGTTGTTTTCAGTAATATGTGATTTAGTGGAATTACGAGCTGTGATCAAAACATTGTTGTAGTTGTGTCATTCATAGTTAGGTATTAATTCTTTAGGTTTCATATGAAATGTGTTTTCCTTAAAAAACATAGCTATGAACATTTTTAATGCGCTCAGGGAGTTAGTAGCAATTTATATACACAGAGGGAGTAGCAATTTAATGTTGTATCTGTGTGACTTTGGGCTTTAACTGCTACTTGTGGCTTTGCATTCATCGGGATCTCGGGGCAATGAGATTTTTTAATACCTTCTAGTTTACTATTTGACAGCCTCGCTAGCTGAGGAAAAAAAGGTCCTAAATTATAAAAGTTTGTCTTGGGAGGTTGCAAACTGAATGTACTTTTTAGATTTTTTTTTTTAAGCTAAGAAGTGACACCAGTAAATACCTAGGTTATGACTACATTATTTGACATAGTATGAGAGAATTGTTCTCTATTCCTCGTTACCTCGAATATATTTTTGCTTCTTTTCTATAGTTGTATGCCTACACTACCTTAGCACAACTACCTTTTTTTCATTATTGAACTAAAGAGATAATCCTTTTCGATTTTAAAAAAAACTTATGGAATTGTAGGGCTAAGATCTTGCCTATTTTTGTTGAACATCATAAATTATTTTGAATTTTTCATGTTTGAGCAAAGCATGTATCGTAGTTTTATATAGCCACATGCAAGTGTTAATTGATAAATTATTATAATTTTGTAGATCATTTGACTCTGATTCAACAATGACAAGGATAAGGATAGACTTGTTATGTCAGTTGTGATTGTTCGAGAAACAAAAGCACCGATTATTGCATTGGACTTGTTGCACAAATGACTAGATAAGATTTTTGTGTTAACTCAATTGTACTTTTAGTTAGGACAAAAGAGACGGAATCGGGGTGTTTTTTAACAAAACTGGGTTGTTGGCTTTGTTTGTTGGAATCGAGGGAGGTTTTGGATGCTATGAATAATGTGCTATTACCATTGCGAGGGAGTTGTCTCAAATCTCCTTACCCATTTCATCTACTAATGTCTCTTCAACTTGTATCTTTGTCACTTTCAGTGAACTAAGTTTCATCACATCACGCCCACACTCGTTGTCGATGGTTCGAACGAGTTTTTCTTAATCTCATGTCCTTACACTGAGAAGACTAATGCTTGATTTAATAGTCATTAACTGCTCACTACTAGAACTGTCGTGAAAAATAAAGATAAAAGGAGAAAAAGGACAGAAGAAGGGCAAAAAAAAAAAGTCAAGTATTGTTATAATAAAGCTTTAATTTAAGGTGAGGTGGTTCTTTTTATTGCATTTACTACTATCTACTATATATTTATTCATTGAATTTATACTTTGCTTTTGTTTGTCTGCAGGGGCACTCCTTCTAGCTATGAAGCTGATGATTAGGCTAGTGTAGTATCTGATGTTTCTGATTCTTTTACTCTTGGCATCTCCAAAAACAACGTTCAACATGTGTTGGTAGAGGTCAGCATCTTTCATCATGCCTTTGTAACATGGCTTACGGGCTAAGGGGGCAGCGGCTAGGGTAGGGGATGGTGGTGGTGTGTTGGGGTGGGAGGAGATAGAGGCGGCGGCTTGGAGAATAAGAGAGAGAGGAGGTGTAGGGAGAGGAGAAGGGAGAGAGATAGGGAGAATAATTATTTTTCTTTGCTTAAGATTGAAAGGGGTACATCTCCCTTGTATTTATAGTCCTAGAAAGACTTGCACCTAAACCAATCTCCTATTCTATTTACTTATTTATACCTTCTTCTATTTTAATTTTTAAATACCTATTTCTTAAGATAACTTGTTGACGATGACGGTGGCGGTGGCGACGGCCAGCAGGGCTGCCACCCCCTTCTTGGGTGCGCACGCCTGAAGATCTCTAGTTTGGTTGTGGCTTTTGATGAAACCTTAGAACTAATCTCTATGCTTAAGTGTGACCTAGTATGAGATGAATTCTACTCAAGTCATGGTGCAAAGATGATCATGGTGGATGTATGGTGATGGTCCAAGAGATGATCAAGTTCATGGACTTGGGAAAACAAGATGGAGAGAAACAAAATAGCCTCAAGGCAAAGGTATATTTGATAGGGCCATTTTATTTCGCACTCAAGACACCATAGAGGGTGTGAGTGATTTAGGATCAAGAGTCGAACTATTAAGAGGGGAATTATTTTGAAAACTTCAATCATCATGTGCCACAAGGATCAACAATCATGTCACTGCATTTAGGATCTAGTGGACGTTGTTCTAACCTTGCAAAATGTTTTTGAAAATGCGAACTTGGAGAAGTTAGTGTTTGGAAGCTAGGGGTTGAGAAAGAGATTGGTTGTGCTGCAAGATCTAGAAGCAGCGGACGCATCGATGTGGTGCAGCTGACGCACCGTCGATGGTGTCCGCTGATCGTTGCCTTGGTAGAGGCTGCCTTGTGCTGCTGTCGAGGCAGCAGACGCTGTGGCCAGGTGCAGCTGATGCACCGGCGCATGTGTCCGCTGTAGGTCTGTTTGAAGGTGGCGTTTACGCTATCAGGAGAGAAGGTCGGGGTGTGTCAGTTGGTGAAGCTCCTGGCGCGTCCGTTGGCCGTTTGGAGGCGCGCGACCCTCTCTGGTATGTCTCTTGACGCGGGGCACCATCAGCAGCGGACACGACTGACCTTGGCCCCGCTGACCTTTAATCTTGCGCAGTTGCCGACCGTTGATGGCAGTTGAAACGTCGTCCGGCGATGGCATCCGGTGCCCTTGTTTCCTGCGTGCTTTCGACCGTTTAGATCGGATGGCCTTGTTTGAACTGAAAGCCATGTGGCAGCCATTCATGCCTCGGACCCTGCGCGCCTGCGCGTCCGCTAGTGTGCCCGTGCGTCAGCGGCCATCCCGCGGGACAAACGGCTAGTTGAGCCATGGGCAGTCTATTTAAGCCATTTGGCCAGCCAAGGGGTGCTCTCTCACACACTTTTGAATCATTGTTCATCTTTTTGAGCTAGAGACTGCAGTCCCTCTCACTTGCTTGCATTCTTTCTCATTATTGGTGAGATTGGGGAGAGATCTTAGTGCTTTGCTTGTATCGTTGCATCTAGTAGCACTTGAAGGTCATGGTTGGTTGGGCTAATTCTTGTTACTCTTGGAGAGTACCGCTCCTAGCCGGCTCGGAGATTTGTTGGAAGCGTTGCCAATTCAACCCTCCACCCCCTCTAACCATTTAGGACCTTACAACGCGCCCTCTATTGGGCTGTGCGGCCAGCTATAGGGACCGCTTGCCGACGTGTGACATACCTGCCTTTATTGGGATTTGGTTGTAGTACATGGGGTAAAGTCTTTTTATTAGTAGGATTACTCTCAAGTTGGCAACAGAGTATGGGTAAAGTCTGCTTTCGGTTTCAAATCACAGGAGTAAAATATATAAAATATTAATATTTGTGTATAATTAGGCCCCCTTTGGCGCACGGGGCAAACGTAGGAAAAGGCTCAGGATTCCATTCCTCTGGTTTCGCTGACGTCATCTTACCTTTGGTCGCGGAGGAAAACCACAGCGAGGATTCTAGAGGAAACGATTGCCCCCTCACTATGCTCGCAGGAAAAAAAAAACATCCTGTGCGAGCTCATGTTCTGGCGCTAGGTCCGAGGCAAATCTCGGTTTTGCGCCGCTCCCCGCCATCGCCCGTGACGCCAGTTTTTCCTTACTCTGCCATCCGCGAGCGGGCGCCGGTGGATTCAGGCTCCCATCCTGCTCACCCACTCCTGTGGAGTGGATCCTTGGCGTTGTGGCACCCACTTGCTCGGCGGCGCGCGGGGCAGCATGGATCCTCAACGTGGTGGCCCTCGTCCCGCTCCATCGCGTGCGGGGCGGCGTGGGAGCGGCCCTCATCCGCGGCGAGCGTAGGCGGCCGGCGGCACAGGCAAGTCGGCGGGCGAGGTCCTCCCCAACGGCGACCGGGACAACTGTGTTGGCGCAAATCTGGCGGCGGCCCCGACGTGCTCGCGGTGGCGCCAAATCCAGCGGCGACCCCGACGTGCCCGCGGCGGCGGGGCTCCCGACTGCTCATGATGGACAAGGGGGCGCTGATGGAGGAGCTCGGCCCGGCTCGGCCATGGGGAGGTCGACCCCGCCGGACATGGGGAAAACAACTTTTTTCTTTCCTGTGCCCACAGGGTTTCTTTCCAGTGCCCGTTAGATTCATGCATTTTTCCTTTGGCTCCCCGTGAGTCAAAGAGGGCCTTAACCTGCACGTATCCCATGGCATAATCTAGTATTATGAGATGGAAAGAATATATATATACTTAAGCTGCTACTGCTCCCAGCTAGTAGCTAGCGGTTGACCTGAGAGCACCCAGACGAGCGTGACTTTCGCCTGAATGTTTCCGGTACATGGAGCAGCTTGTGTACGCTACCAGTATTTTCTTTACAGCTGGATAAGTAGCAACAAACAACACACATGTAGCAGAGTACGTTTGGTGTGCCCTGCCCTGCACTGCAGTAGTACTCCCTCCGTCCCAAAAATAAACGACGTTTTTCCCGGTTCCGAAAACATCTGCCGGTAATTATATATTAAAATAGGATTAATATTTATATTACATAATTAGTATCATTGGAAAGATCTTTTGATCTAGTTTTTAACAAATTTATTTGGAGATTTAAATCTTCTACGTATTTTCTACAAATCGAGTCAAACTTGTGGCACGAAAAACCCAAAACGTCGTTTATTTTGGGACGGAGGGAGTATGTCACTTTGTCCCCTCGTACGCGACTTCCCATGTAAGCCGCGTGAGCACCAATTCAGGCACTAGCTAGCTTAGCGCTCTCGATTTCAATTCTCAACTCAGAGCTAGGCACCCTCGTACGTAGGACGGAGTATCATGTACTCCAAGTCAAGTGACTGCAGTTGAAGAGGGAGGCGCGCCTCCAGGTGTCCATAAGAACCTGGGCCGGCCGCCTCAGCCTCAGCTCGTGTGTGCATCGATCGATCGACGACCCGCAGCAGCTATAGCTAGCCAGCAGATCGATCATGGCTACCATCAAGTGCAAGTGCCTGGTGGCGATGGTTGCCGTGGCGGTCCTTGCGCTGTCGTCGTGCGGCGTGGCGTCGGCAGCGGGCAGACGACACACACCCAGGCCGAGGTTGAAGCCCGGTGCCAAGCCTGCGGGGAGGTTCGTGACCATCCAACCCGGACGGTTCGGGCACAAGCGCGACTACCAGGCCGCCTGCAACGACGAGGGTGCTGCGTGCTACGTGGGCTGCCCAAAGGAATGCCCCAACAAGTGCCTCGTCTTCTGCTCCTACTGCCTCAGCTTCTGCAGTACGTTACGTTCCTTCAATGCGTCGTTATCATGCAATGCACATATATGCATCGTTTGCCATTCATCATCCCTCGATCGATCGACCTCAGTATCTCACACGTACTCTCATGCAATTCAACCAGTGTGTGACATCTTCCCGGGCACCTCCTGCGGCGACCCGCGCTTCACCGGCGGCGACGGCAACACCTTCTACTTCCACGGCAAGAAGGACCAGGACTTCTGCATCGTCACCGACACCGACCTCCACATCAACGCCCACTTCATCGGCAACCACAACCCGGCCCTGAAGCGCGACTTCACGTGGGTGCAGGCGCTGGGCGTCACCTTCGGCGCCGGCGACAACCAGCACCGCCTCTACGTCGGCGCCCGCAGGGCCGCGGAGTGGGACGAGGAGGAGGACCACATCCAGGTCACCTTCGACGGCGAGCCCGTGGACGTGGACGCCGTCAAGAACGCGCGGTGGGCGTCCAAGACCGTCCCCGGGCTCTCCGTCACGCGGATGGACACCGTCAACACCGTCATGCTGGAGCTCGACGGCGTCTTCGCCATCTCCGCCAACGCCGTGCCCATCACCGACCGGGACGACCGGATCCACAAGTACGGCAAGACGGGCGGCGACAGCCTGGTGCACCTGGACCTCGGCTTCCAGTTCCGTAACCTCACCAAGGACGTCGACGGCGTGCTGGGGCAGACGTACCGCCCTGGCTATGTTAGCAAGCTCAACATCGGCGCCAAGATGCCCATCATGGGCGGCGCGCCCAAGTACCTGTCCGCCGGTCTCTTCTCCACCGATTGCGCCGTCTCCCGGTTCCACCACCGCATCGGCGCCGCCGGAGCCGGAGCCGGAGGTGTCGTCACCACGTTCGCTTCCAAATAAGTTCCAAAATAAACTAACATTGTTTGGCGCGATCATCGATCATCTATGCCATGAAATAAGTTAACAATTAAGCAATTAATAATAACGACCACCATTATGTTGCGTGTACGTAGGCTCGCTCATAGTAGTATGTATACAACGGAGCGATTCAACAAACATGCGTGCATGCTAGTGAGATACGTATCACCGCCCGGATCACATCATAACATGGAAGAAATAAGTTTTTTTTTTTTTTTTGGTTGCCCGAGCCCCGCGTGTACATTTTGCGTTAAATAAACGGTGTACAAAAATGTTATTCATTTTGGCCTAAGCTTCTTTATTAATTGAAACACAAGGGGACCCACTATTACAAAAATCAATTTTATTTTGTTTGAAAATCAAACCATACGAAAAGACTTACAACAGCAAATAAAATAAAATAAAAACCACCCACAAAGAAAAATGCAACGATAATGTGTCGGTGTTATGAAACCACCAACAAAAATTTATAAGAATGTGTGTCAAGATCAAATGGTGAGACAAAGAGACGCAATGTTTATACTTGGTTCAGGCTGAACAATCACTATGTCGAGTGTGTTGTTGTTGTTGTACTCATATTCCTTATCTTTGGCTTGCCAGTGGGTATACAAGCTTGGTCGAGAGGGGGGTGCTCCTGGGTCTATGTGAGTATGAGTGTGTGTGATGAGAGATGATCTTCGAGATTAGAGATTCATTTATCTCGGATCCTCCTTGTATGGGTGCCATGCCCCTCCTTATATAGCTCAAGGCGGTGCATGGTTACATGTTTGAAATGGTGAAGGTCGAATGGAGAAGGGGAGAGGGAGAACACATGGATCAGGTCCGTCCACGTCCACATCTACGTTGGTGCCTTGCTTCGTCGCCAAGACCTTGGCTTGCTAAAGAATGCAGGCCCAACTCTCTTCCAACAATAGAATGGTCTTTGCTCATAGCCGCGCTTTGTTGAATCGGGGGCAAGTGGACATGTCATAGTCGCCTAGTCGCTTGTGCATGCCTGTGATGTGGTCACAAATCCACTTTAGGCCTCCCTAAGGTCGTTGTCGTCAATGCTGTATCTCGGGTCTCGAGGGCCCTGGTTGCTCGCCCTGCGCCTTCGCCCACGTGGCACAGCCTCAAGGTGCGTCCGTCCACCAGGGACGCTGCCCCCTCCTATGCAGGTCATTACTTCGCCTGGCGACATCGTCTGCGATCTGCTCTGGTCTGGGACTGTCACGTCCTGTCTTGTGTATTGCTCGTATGGGTTCCATGGTTCACGGGTCATCTACGTTCCTCTTCGTCCAAGGGACGAGAACGTGTATCCATACGTCAGGTGAAGCAGACTCGAACGTGTCACATTGAGCGGGGTGATGACCGTATGCTCCATGTCGAGCAAGACAGAGTTGCATCCCCTACGTCGGGTGAGATGGGGACAATTACTCGTCGGATTGGGCGAAGTCGTCTGATGGGCGACCTATGCTTTAGGTGATCACTCGTCGGATTGGGCCAAAGTTGTCTGATGGGCCACCTATGCTTTGGGCCCACGATGGTAACCCAGGATTTATACCCACAACACAATATATATAGAAGCAGAGCTTGAAGACTAGGCGCCAAAGACAAGGGCTTTTGCAAATAACATCTAATGTGTCGTGGCGGAAGTGTTGTTCCATTGTCACTGAGCTCCTCGTGCAAAGTGTCAATTCCATAGGAAGTAAAGTTTCTTCCCAATATTCTCTTAGCGACATCCAAATGATGATTGCCTTCCTTCAAAGAGTAATCCACCAATTCCATATGAGAGAATTTGCAGAAATGATCATAGGTTTCCTCCTAGGTATCCAGCACCCAGGCATGAAGCACAAGCAATCCCAAAAGCTCCAACAAAAGTCTTGAACCATTTTTGGTAAAATTGAGGTGGCCAGTCAAACGTGGTTTCAAACAGAATCCAATATGAATAATAGCAAGGGTCTTCTAGGCTTCTTTTGCTGCTTCAGGTGGCATGTCCTTCAATTTATCAATGCTAGTCTGCAGTTTTTCTTTGAGTGTAGACATCATCACCGTTCTTTCGTATGTTAGTCATCCCAAGACCTGTGGTACCCTTGATGGCGACAATGTTATGAATTGCCACCAGATTGCATTGACAGCGCGTTCGTGGGGAAGTGAACTGCCGGCTAACTCACTATTTAAGCACACACTCTGATCATGACGTTCATCCTTTCCGCCCAATACTCTAATTCAGGCACAATTCTCTCTGCAATCATCAGTACCATGGCTGCCTCAGGCTCAGGATCCAACAAGCGCACCAGGGAGGAGCTGGAGGCGGCGGAGGGCTAGAACAAGTGCAAGGAGGAGGTGGAGGCACCGGCAGCCAACCCCAAGCCCGAAGGATCGTCTGACGATGACTTCGACTCCTACGTCCCGCCCTCTCCTAAGCAGGGCCGCATAGAGGTTCTGGCCGAACGGCTATAGGAAGCGGCCAATTCTAATGATCGCCTAGCAAGAGATAATCTAGAGGGATTTCACCCTCGATTGTCTCAAGCCTGCCTTCGAGCAGTTGAACGAGGTGGCGGGCGACCATGTTCTTCTTCCAAAGGTGGAGCCACCTGCGGAAGAACAGATCAATCACTACGCCTCGAAAGTGGCGGAGTTGGTCGGTGTCGCCCTCAAGGCCTTGTCCAAGAAGAATGACGCCAGCGAGGAGGAGAAGGAGGGCGAGGACTAGGCCGGTCGCCGCCTTTTTATCAATTTTAATATATTCTGTTTTTTTATTTTTGTATATATTATATTAATATAATAAATATTATATATATATATATGTATTAATGTTGTGTGTTGCTCCCTCTGTCCCATAATTTGTTTTAGTTTCTAGTTCAAAGAGCGATTAAAATTAAATACGTGCAAAACAGTTTGAGTGCCGTTCAATGTAAATAGCGTTTAAATTTGATTTGAATCTAAACTTGAGCACCATTCAATGTAAAATTTGTCAAAAATGAACCATTAACTGTCGGTTGTGCCTTGGGAAACGCGATCGCCGTTTGAGTGCCGAGGAGACGGCCATTGGGCGCAGCGGTCGCCGTTAACATTTTTCCGAGGAACCATCCTTTGGGAAACGCCATATTTTAACACCCCCTTCCGTTGTCCAACACTAACTTCTCTTTGGTACCCCTTTCACAGAAATCCGGACACGCCGACGGCGGCGATCGACATGGCCGCCAACCGGGAGGAGATGAAGTTATTTGTGGGCGCCTCGGCGCCCCCCTCCATAAGCTCAACAGCCACGGGCCGACGATGTTGGCCTGCCAAAGGTGAATCTGCCCCTCGGCGCGAAGGCCAACTTCTACGCCCTCCAGATCGACTGCCTGGACGATATCCTCGTCGAGGGGATACCGGCCAAACTGGAGGAGATGGAGGAGGAGGCCAGGAAGGCGACCGCAAGGAAGCCGGCCAGGCGGGTGGCCAAGAAGGCCAAGAAGGCGGCCTAGGTTCTTTTTTATGTTAATTTATCTATTGTCTTATTTGTGTGGATGTGTAAGATACAATACATTTGGTTTGTGTGGTTAGTTTGTTAATGAATCAGTTGTTGTTTAATCTGATGCATGTCAATCTCTTTTTTTTTTGTCATTAATTTGGGTTCTACTGTTTCCTTCTATCAGTTTAATATGATGCGTGTGAATCTTGAAATGGCTAGCGGTTTTTATTTCAAAACCTGCAGTCATCGACCAGACGTGTTCTAGTATGTTCTAGTTAACCGGTCGTTTCTTAGTCTGATGCATGTCAATCTTCATTTTCTATCATTTGTTTTACTGTTTCCTCGCTATCGGCCAGGAAGGCGGTTATCTAGTATTTTTATGTGTTTGTAAGATACTATATATTATCTTACAATGAATGAATCATTTGTTATTCTGATGTGCGTCAATATATCATCTTTTTCTATCCTTTGTTTTACTTGTTACTTCGTCTTAAAATCGCTATGGGTTCTTACTCAAACACGACAGTGATCTATGTCCATCAAGATCATTGTCGGGACACTATTCAACCCGGTAGTGTTCTAAATCTTCATTGTCGCTTATGGCTGGTTCCCTGGATTTTCTAATTCTCGATCGTCTGAACTAGTCATCACTGCCGTGGATTTGATTCAACAGTCATGCGGGTGGCGATGATGAACGAATCTGTAGTAGTGATCATATGGATCGCCCCTTCATTTGAGCCGTAGATCTTAAGATTTTTAAGGAACCGAGGCTACATTTCTTTTCAATTTCTAGTCAAGATCATACTATGCCATTTTTATGAGACCTAGAAACATGAAATGGAAAAAAAATCCTTCTCTTAGGAACACACACAAGAGAAAGGATAATGGTAGCCCTCCTATTAACTAATTTATGAATTTCATAGTAATAGAAATCCATGTCCTACTGAGACAGGATTTCGAGCTTGCTATCCCTCTTGCCTAATAGCAAAGATTGACCTGTGATAAATAATAAATAGTGGAGTATTTTGCTATATTGCAAGTGTATGCACGGTTTAGTAAGAAGATTCCCAATTCCTAAGAAAATATGATAAAGAGCTACAAATGAAGCTGTAAGCGCCAAAAGCATTAACATTTACGGCCTTTGTTTGCACCAAACCAAGCAAGGCATAATGTCAATATTTATTTGAGATGGGTTAAACTAAAGCTATTTCGTAAGGCAGTTGGACAACCCATCTCTTATTCAACGATTCCAAATAAAACACACCCCGCCACTAATTTGTTGGCCTCTTTTCGTCGTCTTCTCTGACACACATGATCTGTTAATTGTCACCTACCACAACCATGCCAAATTCACCATTGTTTAATTTACAAAATGTAGCCATTGCAGATCTCCACTCGATCCATTGTGTATCCCACACCGTGGTACGTGGACCTGCTAGTGGAACCTCGTCCAATCGTGCCCCTTAGTTGATCCAACCACGGAGATATGTTGCCATGCGTGGATGCCCACTGTGGCATCACCTTCGTAAAGTCCATCTGCCTCATTAATTGACCATTCCGCGGAGTCAAATGTGGATGAGGAAAAAGAGAAAGAGGAGAGCGAGAGCTAGTGAAAACCTCAACTAAACTATTATATACATGTTACTGAATTGATCCATGCAAATTGTTATTGAAAAGCTATAGCAGGAACAAAGATACAGTGGACCATCTAGTCACATTCACACTGGTTGAGAGAATATAACCTGTCTTTGTTGTATGGACAAGTATGGTAAATACATTGTCTTTAGTTTTTTTGCTTGTTTTTCTTTACAAAGATGAAGGACTAGTCTGAAGGACCGAAACGGCGACCAGAGGGGGTGAATGGGAGCCTCAACTTTCCTTTTAATTTCGGGTCATCGGCTCAACCCCCAACCTCAAAAGCAAACTCAAACGAGAGACGAGTAACACACGTGCTAACTGGAAGCAAGGTGTCACGAGCAAAGAGAGCACCGAGATGTCCACGACCCAAATGGTTGGGTGGATGTTCCCTAGGAACACAGCGGGACACCTCAAACTATCGCACACAACCGACGAGAGCAAAGATCGAACCGGAAGACTGAAAAAGAGTCACTTGACTTCTATAGAGAAGAAGTGAGTTCTCGAAACTAAAATACCAACGCCAACTTGTGGCGAGAGTACTTAGAAGAATTCCTCGGATCAATAGAATGTCATCGTAAAAATCGGATCTCAAATCGAAGCACAAGTGAATAAATCATGGATTAAATAGCAAGTGAGAATTTCCAAAAACAAATAACTTGTCAAGCTCAACTCTTGCACATGCTAGCAGCTGCCACTAATTCCATTCTTGAATAAACAAAATAAGCTACTGTTGCAAGAAAGTGACGTTTCAAGAATTTCAAGCCAACACAAGAACAAGCTGACTAGCACTTGTTGGGCTGCACTTGCTGGACTCCACGAGCGTACACTAGAAACAAGAAAAGCACACAAGCTGCTGGATTCGAAAACTGCCGGCCTGGACTAACTGCTGCAGAGCTAGGACTGACCGACGAGAAACACTTTGAAACCGAACTAAACAGACTTGTTGCCGGACGTGCTGCTGAGAAAAAACTACTGCAGCAATTCAACAAACACCTTGCGAGCGCAGAGAAAGAAGAACCAGGCTGAGTTCAAATGACGCTAGAAAATCGCACACATGCACTTGATCTAGCTGCCCTGCACAAGACGGATTTAGTGGCTCGATGGCCAACTCCACAGCACACACAAAAAAAAATCGGACCTTTTGTTGAAGAAATTCAAAGCTTGGTGACGGCTGTCAACTTGAAACGCTGTTGTTGTGCAGCTCATGCTCCAGGCAGCCGGCCGCCTGGACTGCAGCTGTGCGAGCGAGCTTCTGGCTCCTGCACACGCTCCAGGCTGGCCAAGCGCTGCTGGGCCGTCCTCCTGCCTTGGCCGCCTCCCGTGGATGTGGCCGAGTACCAGGAAGCTGCTCGTGGATCTCGGCCAGGAACGGGGCGCCCTTGTGCCTGGATGCGCCCGCCCTTTGCAGCTCGTGGCTTGCACAGAAACAAGAACAGAGAAACAAAAATACCAAACCGAAATCCACAAGATAAGATCCAAAATCTCCAACAAAAATTACAGCAAAGGAAAAAGGATTTGATCCAAAAGCCCGGAGGAAACAGGCAGGATTGGGGCTGCCCTTCCCCTTCGAAAATCACCACACAATAGTCACCAATTTGATGTTCTTGGACCTCTAAACAAGAACCCTAAAATTGGGGGAAAATAAAAACGAAAATAAGAGAGGCAAGAGGGGATGAAGGGGTAAGCCTCCACTAAATAGTCCAATATTCCCTCTGCCTAAACTACCCCTAAGATACATGAGTCGATCTTTTTTAACCCTAGGGCTATTTTGGTGGACTACGGGTAATTATCAATCCGACGACCGCCGCGCCTCCTCATCTGCAGCCTTGCTCCGTGCAATCTCCCGGATGCCGCCCGCGCCGCCGTCCTTCCGTCCACGGAACGCCCGGGTTTTGAGGCGAAACCCGTAAAACCCGCCGATGGTTTTGAGGCCCAAACCACCAAACCCGCACCGTGGTTTTGAGGCCCAAACCACGAAACCCGCACCGATGGTTTTGAGGACAAACCACCAAACCTCCTCGACACGTGTCATCGCCGTCTTGACCGCCCGAGTCGCCAAGTCATCCGAGCTCCCCGCTCTGCACGCGCTTCGCCGTCTTGACCCGATCGACACGTCCCGCCACGCCCTCTTGCATTCGCCGATGTCCCGGATGTCGGCTACCATGGCTAGCCACCCGGCGATCCGGTCCCTCGGTCCAAGCCTCACGTCCGTCCCTTCACCTCAGCGGTCCGTCGGCCCGCACGCCCTCCTTGGCCCCTTCACCTTCGCCCGTCGGCTACCATCTCCGAGCTCCACACACAACAACACGAACCAAGAGATATCGTCTTCGACACACTCCACGTGTGCCGATGAACATAGCCGAAGCATAAAGAATAAAAGAAAATAGAATTAAAATGTTGACCGTTAACAATCACTCAATCACAAAACTAAACACATGTGACCTAAATCAACCATGTGTTCGCATAGTCCAACTTTAAAAAGTAGAATAATGATGAACAAGGCAAATGGTGGAGGTTCTAGAATGTTTTTAGATGCATGCAAGTTTAGGGGCCGTTTGGTGAGGCTCCGGCTCCAGCACCACTAGACCGAGATTATAGCAGAACCGCGCGGAGCCATTTCACCAGCAGGCACGCTAGCTGCACACCCGATCGACGAGCCCGGCGGTCGTAGCGCATGCCACGTTCGGCAGGGTTACGTACGGTGGAGATCATGGCTATAAGGTCGATCATTGGCCGGCCGGCGAGTGTTGGCCGCCGGCCTGTGGTTTTTTCGATCTCTTGATTAATCCCATGCATGCGAGTACGCACAAGGAGAGAGTGGAAGTGCCTAACTTTCGGCATAATTTTCGTTGTTTCCAGAGACCGACGACCAAAACAGCAGCATCGTAACTATATACTCGGATCGATGGCACGTCGTCAGTCCAATGTTTTATACTCCATATGTGTCGTTTATTTGTTTCTTCTTTACAACACAAGCTAGAGCTACATGGACAGCTGGTAATTAATAAAGGTAGGAGTAGTACACATACATACATATATAGCTAGTACTGCATTACTAGTAATATTATTCTTCAATTACGGATACGTGTGTTCATGTAACTAGCTAGGTCAACTCGATCACTTACAGTACAGCAATTTGGACTATATAAATCCTACCACTTTGGTAGCGTAACATCAAGCTGAGATGAATCATGCATGTTGCACTCACTGCACCGTTGGATAAATAATTTCTAGTACATATTTGCCACTTTGTCACCTTGCACGCCAACGTAACTAGCTGCCAGTGACAGCACATAGACAGACTTATTAGCTTAATAATTGACCTTGATCCCATTGTAAGCAAATTAAATAACTGCATATGGATATGCATCCAAACTTACTATATATACTGTCCGATTGTTCTTTGCTCGATCATCATCCAGCAGGCGATCGATCCATCCATCGATCGTCAGCTACCTAGCTAGCCCCATCATAACCATCGGTGAATTGAAGAAGCATATACATATATGATGATGGGGAGGCGCGCCGGCATGGCAGTGGCGGTGGCGCTCCTGCTGGCGCTGTCGTCGTGCGGCGTGGCGTCGGCGGCCTCCAAGAGGGTGAAGAAGCTCCGCAAGGGGCAGAAGCCACCGCCATCATCCAAGTTCGTCCCCCTCCACCCCGGCAGGTTTGGGCACAAGCGCAGATACGAGGCGTCCTGCGCCGACGAGGGCGGGCCCAACTGCTACGTCGGATGCCCCGATGAGTGCCCAAACTCGTGCCTCGTCTTCTGCGAATACTGCCTCTCCTTCTGCGGTACGTCGGTATATATATATACGTCGTCGTGCATATATGTGTTTTATTATGTATATTTGCTATATACCCTGCATATGGATGAAGCATGCGACATCTTCCCCGGCACCGCCTGCGGCGACCCTCGCTTCACCGGCGGCGACGGCAACACCTTCTACTTCCACGGCAAGAAGGAACACGACTTCTGCATCGTCTCCGACAACGACCTCCACATCAACGCCCACTTCATCGGCAACCACAACCCGGCCATCAAACGCGACTTCACCTGGGTGCAGGCGCTCGGCGTCACCTTCGGCGCCGCCGATAACCAGCACCGCCTTTTACATCGGCGCCCGCAGGGCCGCCGAGTGGGACGAGGAGGAGGACCACATCCAGGTCACCTTCGACGGCGAGCCCGTCGACGTCGACGCGGGCCGGAACGCGCTCTGGACGTCCAAGGCCCTCCCGGGCCTCTCCGTCAGGCGCACCAAGGACGTGAACGCCGTCACCGTCGACCTGGACGGCGTCTTCGCCATCTCCGCCGGCGCCGTGCCCATCACCAAAGAGGACGACCGGATCCACAAGTACGGCAAGACGGAGCGCGACAGCCTCGTGCACCTCGACCTCGGATTCCAGTTCCATAACCTCACCGACCACGTCGACGGCGTGCTGGGACAGACCTACCGCCCTGGCTACGTCGCCAAGGTGAACATCAGCGCCAAGATGCCCATCATGGGCGGCGCGCCCAAGTACCTGTCCACGGGCCTCTTCTCCACTGACTGCGCCGTCTCCAGGTTCCACCGCCGCGACGCCGCCGGCGACGTCGTCACCACATATGCCTCTTAAAACTCCTCCCATGCATGGCACTGGCGTCCGTCACCGTGCATGAGCAAAGCAGATGAATGAAATAATTAATTAACAATCAAGCCAGCCCAACAAATATATATACTCCGTTGTCGTCGTCCTATATGTATGTACCCAAGAAATAATTAGTGATCGATCATTTCATTGATCAAAAATTTATTATTATATAAGGAGCTCAACAAATTTAATTGTGATACTCGTTTTTCACTACTCTTGTGCGTAATTTGTTATATACATGTACACTATGTGTCTGAATACATACCAAAATTTATGTATGTCGCCAGAAAACGAAAACTACTTATAATTTAGAACCGAGGAAGTATATATATGACATACATTGGGTTTCAATACATGTGAACTAAAGCTTGTTCCCATCCTACTAAAATTATGAAAGTGGGCTTTCTAATATATAGCCTCCAATCCAATTGATCCTTGCTGAAATGTTTGTGCAAAATTAAGTTTAGAGTGGATAAGTTTCCCACCCTATTTTTACATGCTCAAAATAGTTCAACCATCACTTCTCATGTATCATGAGGTAGGCTCCAAATTTAAGGGTATGCTTGGTTCACTTCCAAAATTTGCCTTGCTAACGATTTGGCAAACCAAAACTTGGGCAAAAAAATTAATATTATTTTTCCCTTATCCGTTGTTACCATCTAGAGCATCACTTTCAGAAATTTGTTAAAGTATATTCTAACAAATTTGTTACCAACCAGAGCATCGACCAACCGCACGTAGATTTTTCTTGTTATTTACTTGCAACATTGCATCACTTTCAGAGTCCTGCACGATTTTTTTTTTTTCCTAACCTTAACTAATAGTGTGATCATCTCCCAATTTGCACCAAACTTCACCAAGTGATCTTATTTTTAGGTATTTCTTCCTAAGAAGCTCTTCCTTAATATTTTGAGGAAAAAGCTCTTCCTTGATTACCTAATAATATTCGTTTAATAACTTATATAGACACTTATTAAGAATCGACAAACATTCCGACTTTCAAGATTCAACATTCCTAAACCACCTTGCTTTTTTTTTTGTCAACAAACCTTCCATTTCATCAACATGATTTTTCTCTTAAGACTACAGTCTTGCCGGGAAAAAAAAAAAAAAGGGACTTATAAAGTCCAACTTCTTGGTATTATCTTTTTATACTCCAAAGGAAGACATCTTAAATATAGCAAGGCTACTCAAAGCAAAGTTAATCAAGACTAGCTTGCTGCCCAACCATAAGAAAAGACGCTTTCCTTTCTAGCTACTCAAAAAAAAAAAAAAAAAAAAAAAAAACCCTCAGCGGGTCTTGAACTACTTTCCAATCTTTATCATTAAACCCTTTTTGTGATTCATTGAATATACCCAATAATACTGGAAAGGAAAAAAAGTCATTCTTGCTTCTGTCACCTCTATATACTCATTTAGAGGTAGGAGGTGACCAAAGCAAGAATGGGTGATCGAGAGAGATAGAGAAAGGGAGATGAGAGTTTGGTAGGCTAGGGTTTTGAGGAGGGCCCGTCTCTGTAAATCAATTTTGGATGTGCTAGTTTTGTTTACTGTATCCATAAATATCCCCGAGTCTCTAAAATTCAATATGCATTTTTGAAGACCAGTATAATTCTCGAACATGCATCGTTTACGTAAATAAAGATTTTTTTTTTTTTTTGTAAAATTAGTTTTGTAGTGGTGAGAGAGCTGGGACATACTCCTCTCTGTCCCATGGAGTTCGTCGTTTTTACTTTTGAACTTCATGTTTGACCATCCGTCTTATTCAAAATATTTATGCAAATCATAAAATAAATTAATCAATATTCAAGTATCTTAATTGATAAAATAAGTCGTACCAAAATAAATTATATTTGTGCAAAAATTTGAATAAGGCGAAGCATCGAATAAGATGGCACGGAATCCGGGGTGACAAACTCATTGGGACGGAGGGGGGAGCTAGCTAGCGTTGTGTCGTCCGGCGCGCTGGGCGGCCGAGCCGCCAATCAGCATGCGTGGACAAGAGCTAGCTTGTCTAGATCTGCAGCTAGAGCTTTCCTTGCTGCGTGCTCAATAGCGCTACTAGTAGCTAAAGAAGGAATATAGCCAGATAAAGGAAGCTGGATTGCTTCATCTGCTGGCTTTTAACTTGTTTGAAATACGTACGGTGGCATACACTACACACTGACATCCATATGTAAGTTGGGAGTATTTGTAATCTTGGGCGTGCTTCTGAAGCACCTTGGCGGGCGTTTACTTGTGGTAGCTTGGGCGACATGCACGCTGCAAGTAGAGCTGATCGATGGGGTTGCATTTCAACGCTCACCACTAGCTAGCTAGAGGCCAGTTGCCATGGGAGGACTCCTACCTACGTTGCTTTAGGATGATGTACCGTCTGTATGTGCAAAGAATTAAGCTAGGAGGGATCTGAATGGAAGCACGTAGAGAGCTAGGTTGCATTTGCTGAGCCGGGACTCAAGGCACCTCCCCCATGCCATGATCCCTCCAAGTCAACGTCAACGCGGCACCACCACACACACAGTAGCTTGAGTATCTGTGGCCACTGCCCAGTAACCACCTAGCTCGTGTATATCGACTACAGACCGTGCCGTGCCACACACATTTCTCTGTACATACCTACTATATATAACAGCTTTGGCTCCGAGGCATGCAGGCAGAACACAATTAAGGCCAGACGGAGCAGCACTGCCTGTACTGTACCGAAATTAAAGAGATCGAGATCGATCGAGATCTATCTCGATCGAGAGACTAGCACGTCCTGTGTGTTAGTTGTCTAAGCCGGCCATGGCCAGCACCAGCAGCAGTATGATGGCCCTGGCCCTGGTGGTGGCGCTGGCCGTGGTGATGCAGTCCGCGTCTTCTCAGCCTCAGTTCGTGTCGTCGGAGGACGTCCCCCTCCCCAGCGTCTCCGTGCAGGACTCCAAGACACGACCCACCACTCTCAAGTGCACCAACACCAAGACCAACAAGACAACCTGCAGCGCCACCTGCACCAAGCGATGCCCTCACAAGTGCCTCATCCAGTGCCCCAGCTGCAGGACATTCTGCTGTATGTCCTTGTTTGTTGTTGTTGGTTTTATATTATATATTAGCTAGATCGACAAGACAACTAGCTTAATTGATCGTCTGCCATGCATGCATATATAATTGCAGTGTGCGACTTCTACCCCGGCGTCTCCTGCGGCGACCCGCGCTTCACCGGCGCCGACGGCAACAACTTCTACTTCCACGGCAAGAAGGACAAGGACTTCTGCATCGTCTCCGACGCCGACCTCCACATCAACGCCCACTTCATCGGCAAGCGCAACCCGGCCATGAGCCGAGACTTCACCTGGATCCAGGCGCTCGGCATCCGCTTCGCGCACCACCACCTCTACGTCGGCGCCGCCAAGACGGTCAAGTGGGACGCCGAGGCCGACCACCTCGCGCTCGCCTTCGACGACGAGGACCTCGACGTCGCGTCACAGCTGCCGCGATACATCGGCGCCCGCTGGTCGCCGCCCACGGCTCCCGCCCTGTCCGTCACCCGCACCGCGCGCGTCAACACTGTCGTCGTCGAGCTCAGGGGCGTCTTCCGCATCGTCGCCAACGTCGTGCCCATCACCGCCGAGGACTCACGGATCCACAACTACGGCGTCACCGAGGACGACAGCCTCGCGCACCTCGACCTCGGCTTCAAGTTCTACGACCTCACCGACGACGTCCACGGCGTGCTCGGCCAGACCTACCGCCCCAACTACGTCAACAGGCTCAACGTCACCTCCAAGATGCCCGTCATGGGCGGCGCGCCGGACTACCTCTCCTCCGACATCTTCTCCACCGACTGCAAAGTCGCACGCTTTGGCGGACGCCGCCAACCAACCGCAATCGCCATGGTCACCGACGACATGGAATAACTGTACTACGTACGTACGTACGTCTTAGACGTACCACCATCGCATCATCTTGATCCATCTTTTTCTTCTACACCGAAGAAGAAGAAAAAGCAATAACCACAGTTATATACAATTAATTAATTGGTATCCAAATATACGACGACGGCAGCATATACATATGTTCTACAAATAGAACCGATTGAAATTATATTCAATAAATAAGGCTTATATATGATCCTAAATATATAGTTCGAGCGCATCCAGTTTGGAAGCTGCTTCAATTTTATTCTTTAAAATGCTTCATAGTCCCTTAGCTTCATAGTCCATGGAAGAAATTATTGAACACAAAATTAAAAGTTTGAGAGCTAGAAATGTCACTAGTCACTTTGATAGTCCTGAGATATGAACTAAGCCCAAAATAAAAGTTCAAGCATGAAACTGAATAACAATGCTAATATTGTACTCAAATCCTGGTGCTTTTAAACCAACAATTTTGGGCTCATCAGAAGGAAAAATAAATAGATAGAGAATTTTGGCTTCTTGACTTCTTTATTGGCCTGTTTGGCAACAAATTTATGAAGTTGTTGCGAGCTGTGTTTTTGCCAAACAACTCTTTTCAAACCTCTCCCAAAGGAATGGAGTGGGAGAGAACGAAAAAATAGCTCTTCCCAGCTCTCGTTTATTTCTCTCATATCCATGCATTAAACTGTTGATGAAGCTACTTTGCCAATCAATTTTTTCAAAACAGCTAAGATTTAAAGTTGCTCGTGAAATTGTTTTTTTTAGAATTACACAAGACAACGCAGACGCTCACAACACGCCGCACACTCACCCCTATGAACACACGTCGCAAACTCTACCCCTATGAGCACCTCCGAAGGACTGGGCGGCCGGCCGGCGAGATCGGAGATTCTCGAAGTCACCGTAGGCTCCTCGTCGTTGACGGGAACGCCGCTTACCACTTAATGCATAACGCCCCGGTAAATCCTGGGAAAATCCTTTCAACCCCGGTGGGTAGCGTCCCACTAGACCGTCCCTACCATTAGACTACAAGCCAATTCGCGTGAAATTATTTTTTTTTTTTTTTTTTAAAAATAGCTTTATTTTTTTTTTTTTTATAAAAAAATAGCTTTATTCTTTGAAGGTGAGCTGTGCCAAACGGGTAGGATGGGGCTGGGCATTTTGAAGTTGGGCCTGTGGCTCGTCCAAGTCGGACCGGGCGGCCCACCTCATGAAGTCACAAATTCACACACCGAGGCCCCGTTTGGAACGTAGGATTGGAGAAGGAATTTTCTGAGAATGAGATCCAGCGTTTTCTTGGCGTCACATGCTGTTTGGATTGAAGGAACAAAACCTACCGTTCCTATGGAAAAAACGGTGTCACTTCACAAAAACGGAGGAACCAAAACATCCACTCATTTCTCTTGTTTTTCGTGGATGCCCGAGGAAAACGTAGGGAGAAAATGGTGCGGGGCTCAAGCAACGAGAGGATGATTTGACCTGTCTGGCACCTAAGCATGTCCTCTGGCTGTCGGCAAATATTTTTATCCCTAGATGAATTAAATATTTTATTTATTAATTAAATTTATTGTTTGGCAAATATTTGAGTAATAAACAAGTAATAAACAAATATTTGGCAAGTATTTTTATTCACTGTGTTTTCTATTCCTACGTTCCAAACGGTAAGGGCATGTTTGGAACACGGGAATGCAAAAGCAGGAGGAAAGGAAAAACGGAGTAATATGGTAGAGTGAAAAGTGAAAAACTATAGGATTTCAAAACGTAGGAATAAATACTCTAAGTTGTTTGGAATGCATGAAGAAAAACTACGAGAAACATGAGCAAGCATAGCAAGAGAAGAGGAGCAAAGATTCTTTCCCTTGAGTTGGAGTGGATTTTTATTTCCTTTGTTTTGCACTACTATGAAATCCTTTCCTTTGGAAAGAAATTAAGCATTCCTTTGTTCCAAACACCAAAAAGTGAATCCTTTTCTTTAGAATTTATTCCTCTAAAATTCCTTTGGAAATCATTTGATCCAAACAAGCCCTAAAAGTTCTTCGTTCCTCTGTTTTTTGAATCCTGTGGTTTTCTCTCTTATCGGTTTCCCGTGTTTTCTCCGTTCCTATGTTTTCCCTGGTTTTCATACTGGTTCGCCCGTTTTGCCGCCTCCTTTTTGCTCCAAACGGAAAACCGGAGAAGACTCGATCCATTCCTGAAACAGCTCATGAGTCCATAACCAAGCACCACGGCCATGGCCTTCCCCGGCGACGGGGAAGACGCCGCCGCCGGCGACGCGGTGGTTCTAGAGATCACCGACACATCATACTCTGCCGCCGCCCGTGCTCCATCCTCACCTCCTCCCCAGCCGATCTCCATCTCCGACCTCGCGCGCTTCGACCCGCTCCCATCCCCAACCGTCGCCGTTCGCGTCGACCGGCACAGGCAAGCGAGCGCTCTCTCATCTCAGCCTAACCCCTAGCTGATTCCTGCGCTTTTGTGATCGAATCCTGTCTTGTGGCAGGCTAATCGAGAGCTCCTCCTACTTCCGCGCGCTCCTCGGCGGCAGCTTCAGGTCAGCGAAATCCCGAGCCTCGAGCTACTACCACTATCTAGTGGCCACTGGGGCTGGGTATCTCATAGAAGCTGTCTCTGGGTGCAGTGAATCCGGCCGAGAGCATGTGCACGTGAGCTGCGATTTGGAGGCTGCCGTGCAAGTGCTGCGCTACCTGTTTGAGCCTTCCGAGAGCTTCAACATCACGCACAACAATTTCCTCCCGCTGTTGGAGGTACCCAGTTCTGAAAGTCTAAACTGTTAATTAATTCTGAATATATAATACTTAAAAGTTGTGGTTGTCTAGTTGATAGTACAAGACAATAGCCTTTTAAATTAGTTATCTTTTTTCTATGAATTTCATAAATTCTATGCCGTGAGAATAGGAATTTCATTAGTACTGTCTACCATTGTGACCTCCAAAGTGCCTCACAGATAGCTTCTGGAGGAAGATGGTCGTTTAGGCCATACTCATTACCAAATCTGAGTGTAGTGCTACTGCCTTCTGTTCATGGTAGGTGCTACTCTAGGTCACTAACTTCATTTATCCTACAGGGAGCTTTGTTTCTTGCTGTTGAGAGCCTTCTAGTGGAGTGTGAAAGATGGTTCAGCACCATAGCCTCTCAAACTTCCGCCATGCCAGTTCCATTAGATTTCATAATTGAAGTCTGGGACTTTGCTCAAGAGCATGGTGAGTGTCTTTTAACCTTTTGTTATGGTGTTCTGAAATTTCTCATAGCTAATAGCTTCCATTTTTGACAAAATCTAGTCAACCTTTTCAACTTCTTTTTGCGCCGACTTTGTATATGTTTGCAGGCGTTACTTTTGTTCAAGAAATTTGCCGAGAATATCTAGCACAGAATTTTGTAGGTACAATTACTGCATTACCATTGAAATACATTCACTTTGTGCATGTTCTTTGAAAAATATATTTCCTGGTCATGTTTGTTTCCTTTCTGATATGCTCATGCATTATGCAACGTGCTTTCTGTACCATTCCCATTCTGTGGGCCATGCAGGCACATGTTATCTCAAGAAGGTCGTTTAATAAAATACCTTATGATTTGCTATGTTCAACGATCGAATGTCCACATCTGACGGTGGATAGGTTTGTTTTATCGTTCTCGAATGTCCACATCGAATGATTTCCATTATTGCCCTCTGTGAAGGAAAATAATTTGCTATCCTTGTCCAGTGAAAAGCAATTGTGTGAAGCAATTTTGTATTGGGTTTCAGAAAATATAAAAACCTGTGAACAATCGTACCCCAACTCAGTAGATGGCCACCACTTCCTTCTTAGCAAGGTACACTATTCCTCAAAATATATGGGTATTATTTAGTGTCCATCTATTCTGCCTCCTTCAGTATGTTCTCCATCAAGAATCTGGCTTTCTTGACCTATGTATATCTTTTTTCATTTGGACTGTTTCTGCAGGTAAAGATATGCCTTCTACCGTTGGGATTTGCGGCAGGTACAATTCCTAGATCTATATATGTTAAGTGATAACAGACAGTTCTTATGTTTGTTTCTTCTTTTTACACCACAGATCTTCCATTATTTCTTGTCATCTATTAGTAATACAATGAAAATTTTATTTTTAGGAATAAAGAGGCATTGGTTTGACTTTGGAAACAACATTGTCTCTGCACAATTCTTGATCTTCTCAAGGACAGTTTGAAAACTTTATTGGATGCTATTTCTGATGGTAACTTGGAGAGATATTGCATTAGAATAACGGAATATTCAAAGGTCTATCCACTTCCATTTTACTAATACTGCAATGATACATTTAAGCTGTCTAGAGTGAACTTTAATTTTATGTTTCGTTCTCTTTTTCTTGTTTCTTTGCAAAAATATATACTACTTTTTCTAGTGAACGGAAATTAATACAACCTCTTCATGTATTTTAATCTGATCAAATGCTGGGAAATAGGTGAAGTTTATGATGTGATAGTTCAGGTTGACTAGATCTTTTTACAAGATTCATATTGTCCGAAATATTTTTGCTATGATAATGGACTTGCTTATCTTCCTTTGCAAAAGGAAAATTACAAATGCATTAGCCTGACCTTCACTGTCCATAACAGATATTATTGCAATGATGGTTTTATTTTGCAGAACATAGTGCTTTCAGGATGTCCCCAAGTAACTACAGCATTCTTGTACATATCTGTTCTCCCTACTGATCTGGATGTTTCATTTAAGAGAAGGATAGTGAGTTCATACACCCAGGTTGATCATCAAAGCTTCATTCTTTACAATGAACTAGAGAAGGCTGCTAAAACCTTATCATTCAAGAATGTACACATGGTGGATATTTCAAAATGTCCAAATGTTCATTTTAGCGCAGCGATTGACTGGTTGAAGTTGTTTTTCCAGAATTAAGGATATTCAGGGTTTCACATTGTTTAGCATTTCAATTTGATGATTTACTATATCTGTTACTGAGATGTCCATGGATTGATGAAATTGACATGACTATTGATCCAAGCACTGTAACACCCCAACATTCAGTAGTCTCTTCTAGTTCTGAAGTCCTAAGCAAAGTGAAACCAAATCAGAAAAGATATATGGCATACATTGTCCACCATATGACAGGAAACTGAATTCGGTTTTCTTAAATATATCTAGATTGACACTGGAAGGCAGAAGTGACATTGATGGTAATAGAAAATTTTTTGCTTATCATCTTTTTGCTTTGCAGCTGTGCATATTGTTTTCTTAGCGTATGTGCATATTGTTTTTTAGCATATGTGCATATTGTTATTATCTTGCCTGCAAGCTAGTAACTTCATTGTTAGTGTGTTTGCAGATGTGAGCTTACTGGAGATATCTGTTTTAAAAAATTCTCTGTGCTATATAAACATTAGGAACTGCTTCCTGTTGACAGATGATGGTATTTCTAACCTTCTGATGAAGTGTACAAAGATCCATTCCATGGTTCTTTCTTATACTTCTTTTGGAAATCAATCAATTCAAACGCTATGCGCTACCAATCCTTCTGGCCATAACAGTGGACATGCTCATGTTATGGCATTTTATATGCAAGAATTAAATCTGGATGGCTGCAAAGGTGAAAACCTTGTCTCATGCCCCAGATCCCTCCATGACTGAGCAAATGATAACTTATTTTTTTATGGCATCAGAAATATGATGCTATGCTTGTTTTTCACTTATCATTATGTTTGCCTTCCACTACTTAGGCATGCTGGCTAATATAGGTATATGTCAATATGTAGGTATTGACTCTGCTGCTTTGTCGCAGCTAATGAGCATTATAAGTATTACAAAGTTTTTGAGCTTAAGGGAAACATCACTTACAGATGGTGCACTCTGCAAGTTTGTTGGCTGTAGTCTCGAGTATCTTGACGTTTCAGAGACTGTGGTATGATTTTTGTTGGAATTGTTGTTTTTGTTTAATATGCCTGATCACATTTTTTTTTGTATATTAATGTGCCTATTTATTTAGGAAATATTTATCATACTGATTATGTAAATTTAGTTCTGAGCTTCTAACTAATCAAGCACTACAATTGACTAATTGATGAAACACTCATACTGGAATGTTCACTGAGCTAGGAGACTATTGATGAGTAATAACGTAGTGCACTGTGGGGCTATTATTTCTATCAGGTTGATATGTTATACACTATACTGCCTGCAGTCTGCAGGGTGATAGAAGCATACAGTTTTAAATTATTTTAATGAACTTTTCTGCTACTTTATTTTAGTATGATGGCTATCATTTTTACCTTCGCTGGTCAAAAGGGCAAACCCCAGCAGTTTATTGTTAAGTTTGTGTTTTTTTTTTCCTCATTTACCATTACAGAGTGTGCCTAATTCTTTTCTTTTTATCCATCAACTCACAGATTTCTATGGTATCGTTAGCGCCAGTTATACGAAGAAATTGTAAATTGAACTGTCTGAAAACAGCTGGATGTCGTAGTCTTCTGTTGGAATGTGATAATGTAGAACATATCAGTGGTAACAAGTATGGAGATTTTGTACAGGAGGTAGGAGCTACCTGCTGTTTGGAGGATGTTGAAATGGGCTGGGGATTTTGCCCTATTCGAATCGAAGATCTTGTTCCTTCTTTTAATCAAGTAAAGAAGATGACGATTGGTCTTGGCACAGCATTAGCGGAGAATGTCCTACGTGCTCTTCCTATGATTTGCCCATTCCTCGAGTCTTTGATTCTGAGGTTTCAGGTTTGCCCCAACACTCTATGGCATGGTAAATATGAACTTGTGTTTTTCACTCCATAACAAATTGACAATATACATCCAGGTGATATCTGACAGAGTTGTTAGAAATCTATTGGAATCAGCAATAAATCTTCAGGTGCTTTGCCTGCACTATTGTCTTGGAAGTTTGACTTCATTTAGCTTCCAAACAAAGGCACCTGCATTAAGAGTATTGAGACTTCATTGGGTAACTCCATGGCTTACAAATGATGACTTGACAATCCTTACAGAGAATTGCAATTTGGCTGAACTTTCACTGTCTGGTTGCAAACTCCTTGACTCCAGTAAGTTTTACATTCAAATCCAGGTTGTGGCTCCACCTGTAATTTGGTCATTTTGAATTTTCACTTTTACTTGGTCTACAGCCTCTCAAGATATTATCTCATCTGGGTGGCCCAGCCTGGCACTTTTACACCTTGAGGTATGCCCAACTGCAACTTTTATCGCAACAATTTGAGTAAATCTTATTATTGTGTCAGTGATGAATATCTGTTATTTTTTCCCTCTAAAATCAAAGTGTTATTTTTAACCTCTAAAATCAAAATTCAGGGTTCATTTGCTAATATAACTAAATGAGTAGGACTTGCTTTAGTGCTGGGACAGCAAAGGCCTCTTTAATAGAGTCTCTTATAAGACTAACAAAATTGTGTCTCTTATAGATGTTTTATATATTAGTTGAAACTTGGTTTTTTATATGTATTTGACTTCCAATACTACAAAAACTAGAGTTTGCAGATATCTAAGACTACTAAATGTCTGAAACCATTTTGATCCTGTAAACGGCATCTTTTATGGATTGCATTATCTTTTTCATATACAGGAATGTGGTAAAGTAACAGTTGAAGGGGTTTCTTCTTTTCTCAGTTGTAAAGCTTTGGAAGACATCCTACTACGGCACACGGTGAGTATGAAAAATATCATAGCAGGTTCTTGAGATGTAGTTCTAGTGAATCCTAAAACACAATGTAGAACCATACTAAATGGTTTTAGCGACTTAATGCTTGATAGTTGCTACCCAAAGAGAAAGTGGTGCCTGACATGGCTGCAGTTGAAACAAACTTTCACCATACTGTTGCAAAGTTGCAGTCCATCTATATATGCCATTTCCAGGGCGTATACCATTGTAATGTTGAAGAAGTTGAATTGTTGATTGGTTATATATAGTTTCTGAGAGTTGAAAACCGCAGGGTAGGGGAATGGAAGGAGCATCATAGACGATGCTATCAGAGAGGTACCTTCCTTCTCTAGTTGTTTGTCTGGCACCATCGGTTTCAAATCTGTAACCTGGTGAACTTTGTTGCAGTTACCACTACTGCGTAAGCTGGCTTTGGATCTTTGTGATGCCTGTGAAGAAGGTTACGATAGCCCGAATGTGAGCACAGAAAATATTTCTATCTGTAACTTTGATAAGATAGATGCTAATATATCAGTGTCTTTATTTTGCAGAATGCAGAAGGGAAGATGATTAGAAGTGTAAGGATGAGTCGATGCAAGACGATGAAGGGGTCCTGTTTGGAGGTCCCCAGACAAGGCTCTTCAAGGCCGGTGCACAAGGATACCGTAGTGCTGGAATGGAGCAGCAGAAGGCTCGCAACCACGTTAGTGAAAGAAAGAGTGTGATAAACCTCTTTTCAGTTCCTGACACAGAACACAATAGCAGGCCACAACATATATGGCTTGTATGGATGTTTTTTTTTTTTTCTTTCTACTGATTCTGAATGCTTTGTCTTTGTGAAGTTATACAAGTGTGGTGAACACGTACATGGTTCCATGTTTTTTGTCTGTATGTATGGTACCAAACGAAGATCATCTCTGGACAGGCTTGTCCCGAGACCAGAGGTAGCGTTTGTAGTTGTATACATGTACTCTCATATGTTGTGTTAATCCACGAACAAAATTTGAGATTGAACTTTTGTATGTATAGTATTTTCATGCGTTTCCTTCAGAAAAAAGGTTGTCGAAGAGTTTGGAAATTTTGGATGACCATATCCAGTTATTCATGTTGGAAATTACATACAGTTGTATCAGTCATTTGAATGCAGTAATTTTAGTAGCAAGCGCGTGTATAACATCAGCAGAGGCAATTCTCAAAAAAAAAAAAAAAAAAAAAAAAAATCAGCAGAGGCAAATACTGTCAGCCACGTTATCAGCTATCCTGAATCATCATCAATCAAGAAAAAATTAAAAATATTTTCGAATCAAAAGAAGAAGGGGAAAGAAAAAAAAGTTCTGCTAAACCCTCCTCCCCGATCTGCATATCTGCTCCCCACCTCCCGCCGCCGGTTAGGATGGCCCATCTCTCCGCCGCGGCCGCAGCAAACCCTAGCCCTAACGCCGGCGAGGAAGGAGCCGCCTGCTCTCCGCCGTCGCTGTCTCAAAGGGAGCGGGGCAAGGTGGTTATCGTTATGGGCGCCACGGGAGCCGGCAAGTCGCGGCTGGCCGTCGACCTCGCGGCCCACTTCGCCGGCGTCGAGGTGGTCAGCGCCGACTCCATGCAGCTCTACCGCGGCCTCGACGTCCTCACCAACAAGGTCCCCTCCACGAGCAGAACGGTCTGTTTCTGACTCCTCACCACCTCCTCCCCCCAAACTTGAGCTTCCTCTCAGCCGTTCCATGGGTGTTTCCAGGTGTTCCTCATCATCTCCTTAGCGTGATTGATCCCTCCGTTGAGTTCACTTGCCGTGATTTCCGCGACCATGCCATTCCGGTAAGCCAATGCTGATGCCACTGCCTCCACAACTTGCTTTAGTTGGTCCTGTTCAGCCTACAGGAAATATTGTCACAGATTATACAGGAAATATTGGATCGCGGTGGCCTCCCTGTGATTGTCGGCGGCACAAACTTCTACATCCAGGTTCAAATTCCAAGTGTCCTGATTTCTGTTCATCCGCTTTCTCTGACCACAGTGTCTGAACTACTGTCGTGTTTTTGCCCACAAAAATCAAATCAAATACTTCAGGCTCTTGTTAGCCCATTCCTCTTTGATGATATGGCAGAAGAAATGCAGGACTGTACTTTGAGAGATCACATAGATGATATACGTGAGTAATAAGCCATGTTTAATGTTTAATGTTCTTAGATCACATAGATCAATTCCCAAAACGGCGCTTTACTTGTCTGTTATCTATGCCAATCAGACCTTGGCAATGATGATGAAGGCAGTGGGTATGAACGTTTGAAGGAGATTGATCCGCTGGCTGCACAAAGGATACATCCAAACGACCATAGAAAAGTAAGGGTGTCGCCCAAGTTTCCTGACTTTATACAGCTCTACCCTGTTAGATTTCCTTCTTGTACAGGTGCTCACTTTTCCTACTGCCATTGATTGTTCTGTTTTTCTCCATTCTGCATGGGTTGGTCTGTTGCAAAGACCAAACGCTACCTCGAGTTGTATGCAACGACGGGTTCCCTACCCAGCGATCTTTTCCAAGGAGAGACTGCTAAGGTGAGGAATTTCGCTACACTTGTCTGCTCGGTGCTTTGTACAAATCCCAGTGAAACACTCTTTTTGTCATTAATGTGAACCACCCATAATCACCTCACAACGCTCCCTTTTTTTTTTTCCTGTTTGAGTTTAAACTTGTTGGGATTTCTAGATGTCTTAAATGAGATCATTGGTCGGTGTCAGAACAGAAATGGGGTCGCCTAGTAACTCCAGATTCGACTGTTGTTTCCTGTGGGTAGATGCTGATCTTCAAGTTCTGGACAGTTATGTCAACAAAAGGGTTGATTGCATGATGAATGCTGGCCTGCTGGACGAAGTATGCAACATATATGATGCAGACGCCCTTTATACCCAAGGGCTGCGGCAGGCCATTGGGGTTCGTGAATTTGATGAGTTTTTCAGACTATATTTGCCAAGAAAAGAGTCTGGGGAGGATTAGCCTGCAAGCATGTTAGATATACATGACAATCATCTTAAGAGCTTGTTGGATGAAGCTGTTTCCCAGCTAAAGGCAAACACTCGCAGACTTGTTCGACGTCAAGTAAGCACTTACCATCCTTATCTTTTTTTTTTAGAAGACTGTCTGACTGTAAACTTGTCACCCTTTTTCCCCATAAATAAATAAAAGAGACGGAGACTGCATCGACTGAATAAAGATTTTGGGTGGAATTTGCATCGCGTCGATGCAACCGAAGCATTCTGCTGTACGTAAGGCCATCTAAACTCCTCCAGTGCACTGTCAAATGTGTATGCCTTGTCTGCAGAAAGTCATAATCACTCATGCATGTTTCGGTAGGTGCCACTGGCGACTCTTGGCAAAAGAAAGTTGTTGAACCTTGTGTGGATGTTGTGAAAAGGTTCTTGTCGGATGATACAAGTCTTTTACCGAGCACAAGCGCTTCAGATGCTGTGACAGGAAGTGTAAGGGCCCCTTCAAGAGAGCTATGGACTCAATATGTGTGCGAGGTGACTCTGTTTTCCGAGAGGTGTATTGCATTGTATGCATAAAAAGCATATGCCCAAGATTCTGTTGCAGCCTTACCTTACAGAATGCTGTGTTTATTTGACTCTACACTACATACAGGCCTGCGACAACCGGGTGCTGCGAGGGGCGCACGAGTGGGAGGAGCACAAGCAAGGGCGAGGCCACCGGAAGCGAGTGCAGAGCCTGAAACAGAAGAGCCTGAGGCCATGGCCATCAGCGTCGCAAGACTGCAGCTGATGGAGTGATGCCAGCTGCAGGTGTTGAGCAGTAGACGAGCTGAAAAGCGTTTAAAGTTTTAGCGTGATGAATCACATGTATCTAGATGGGGTTATTGGACCTGTTAATGAGTTCACTGAAGAATGATTTGATTAATGATCTGAGGCACGTGCGTGTTTTGACTTTTGTTGTGATGATGATTAGAGGCAAACTAAATGGCAGCAGGCCAGCATCAAAAACGGCGGGGGCAAAAGCGTTGGTGGTGACGTCCAAACAATCATGTCTCGCCTCGCGCACTATCACAAACTTGTTAACCTGACAGCGACATAATATCTCCATGCTTTAGCTTAAGGCATGCTTGTTATTATATAAGGCAGGCACAGCATAATATTAGAGCAGCCGTTTCACGATGTTGTTGGGTCGCTACCACCGTACCAGTACCACACCAAGTCGATCTTTTTTGGTAGATCATACAAGAACATTCCTACATGACCAATACATCGAAAGAGTACAAATTGGGCGCATTCCTTTTTTTTCCCTTTAAACACTCGTATACACACAAACTCTATGAACATATGCACCATGCATGCATCCTCGCATCTAGAACTTAAACCCTATACATGGTTGATCACATGGAATATATGCACTCAATTAATACAATTTGACAAATACTGCCATAACACGTAGCGTTATTTGGATCATGGACGATTATTATTATAACCTGGGTCCTGGATTATGTATAGGATTACTACAATCAAGATTAGAATATGAAAATCAGAGTGTTTCAATCATTAAATTATTATAATGGGGTTTTGTTGCTTAAACTGAGAAATTCTTAAATAATCTCAAAAAGGCAGGTCTCAACTAGATTATAGGATTATTATAATGACTTTTTATTATAATCACACAATGGATCCAAACAGAACCTTAATTAGGTGTTCTGACAAAACAAATGCATGTCTTCTTTCTCTAATAGAAAAGTAATTTGATGACTCCTACGCCTTGTCTCCTTCATCGTTACTCGGTTAGGCTATCCCCTACAATGAAAATTTTCTTCTTGTTTTCTCCTATAGAAAGTTTTCTTGGGTTGATCATGTCAACTTTTGAAACGGAATAATTTTTTTTTTATGAATTGATCATTGTATTATGAATAATAAGAAAAAAGACCGTTGTTATGGAGTATAGTTGAGTTGGCCATGTTTTTTTTCATGTTTTGATGGAGAGGTGTAACCCACATGGATGTTGTATTGGATGTTGTTGCCTTGTCGAGGTTGTTGTACAGTGGCTTGGCCGTGTTGAGGTCCCAAAACCGACCGTAGATGAGTGGTAACCTCGTGTTGATGTCCTAATCCAACCGGGTGGACTTTAGTTGGTTTTTTCTTCTTCTTCTTATCTTTTTGTATTGTTTTGTTGTACTTCCTAGTTTGGGACTCTCCTTTTTAATATAATCAGCAGTTTTCTGTGCGGTTCATTTAAAAAAAAAGATTGGGGCAAGGCTCTAAAATTCTTTTTTTTTTTTTAAAAAAAAGGTCAGCGTACAACAACACCACAGCCGAAAAAAAACATAAAAGTCTTCCAAACCCAAAGAAAAACTATATGCAGTTCAAAAAAAAAAAAAAACCATATGAACAAGTGTTCCCAATAAGTCCTCTGATCAGTCAAAGAAAATACATTTTTCACAAAAAAAAAAAAAAAAAAAGAGAGAGAAGGGAATGTGATTCGTTAAATTGCAAAGGCACCGACCTGTGGAGCTTGTCACACTGGTAACGTATACAAAGATACGGTAAGGTACATAGTAAGCCTTCATCTCCTCCTTGGTCACGTGCGGTGAGAAAAGCTGGAGGCAGCCACGCACGTGTTCCATTTCCAGACTCGCACATTCCCCACGTGAGTGAAAAGGCGTAGCGGGTCCCGTCCCTGCCGGAGCCGCTGTGGTCAGTTCACACCCCCAGACCCACAACCCGAACCCAACAAGGTCAAGTCGTGTTGCCTTCGATGGCCAAGTCGACGGGTCCCTATCACGTCCACCGTCGACTCCTATTTATATCCAGCTGAGCTCCCCAGGTGCCTGCAGACAACACACAGCCACTGCCACTACTCCACCGGACGACGTACCATGCACGCCGACGACTCCTCTTCCGCATCGTCATCCTCGTCATCGCTCTCTCCGCCGGCGTCTCCCACTCCCGCCGACCACCACCACCGCCTGCCCCCGAAGCGGCGTGCGGGCCGCAAGAAGTTCCGGGAGACGCGGCACCCCGTGTACCGCGGCGTGCGGGCGCGCGGCGGCGGCACACGGTGGGTGTGCGAGGTGCGGGAGCCGCAGGCGCAGGCGCGCATCTGGCTCGGCACCTACCCGACACCGGAGATGGCCGCGCGCGCGCACGACGTCGCCGCCATCGCGCTCCGTGGCGCCACCGCCGCCGACCTCAACTTCCCGGACTCCGCGCACGCGCTCCCCGCGCGCGCACCGCCGCGCCCGAGGACATACGGTGCGCTGCCGCGCAGGCTGCCGAGCTCTACCGCCCTTCCTCTTCTTCTTCTTCCGCCTCCGGCCTGCTGCTGCAGCCCGGCCGCCGCCTGACGATCACTCCACCGCCACCGCTCTCGCTGCCGCCACCACCGGAGCCAGAGGCTTCTGCCTGCTGCGGCTGGACGACCAGTACGGGGACCCGAGGCGACACGGCGGCCTGCTGCTACGGCTTCCTGGACGAGGACGCCATCTTTGACATGCCCGGGCTCATCGACGACATGGCCAGGGGATGCTGCTCACGCCGCCGGCAATGGGGCGGGGGCTCCACTGGGGCGCCCTTGACGACGACGAACATAGCCATGTGGACTGCACACTCTGGATGGACATGTGAATGTGATGCACCGTAATTATACTGCCACGCAAATTAAACGTACGGATGCATCATCTGCCACCGAGATAAACGCGCACTTTTTTCCATTGCGAATCAGTCTCTCTTTTTTTCCCTTTCAAAGTGTATATAGGTGTGCATATTCACTGTTGCCTTGGCGGTCAACAATTTTCTTGAGTTTTAAAATGAAACCGCCAAGAAAATGATAGTTTTCTTGACGAGGTAGTCAAGTAATATTATGCTTATTACGTTTATAGGGTGAGTGATTTTACAAAAAAAAAACGAGAACAATCACTCCTGTTATGACCAGACCAGATCAAACAAACGTCACTTGGCTCTCCTTTTTGCATGCTGGACGGATTGTGATCGTGATCTAATGAAAAGGGATCGAATACGCACCTGGAGTAGCTAGCTAGTGCAGTGACAGTGAGCGGGCGAGTGCAACACACACACCACACATATGCATAGACGCACACCGACCGACCTGAATGAAAACCAAGGCGATTAAGGCACCGCACGCGCATCACGTAGTCGTACCAGCACTTTGAACTTAGCACTTTGCCCTTATTTCGATTTCAACTTGAATTCCCATAAACAATGAGCACATGCCTCCACCTCTCTGACCATGTTCCTTGGTAACTCTAATCCAATTTCCACTTTTCATTACTACAGTATCAATCAGTCCCAAATCCCAAGGACTCAAATATAAATAATGGACCCGAAATAACAAAGCATATACAATACAAAACATGAATGAAAAAAATGCAGGAATGAGATGGAGTGAATAGTGTAAGACGATAGGAATCACATGTTATTTGGAATACTTTGAATTATTTGGATTGGAGGAAGACAAAAAGTAGAACACGAGCAAGCATAAGAGGAAGAGAAACGATTCTTTCCCTTGGCTTAGAGTGGATCCCGGGAGCCAAGTGCGCAAGCAGCGGGGGGCAACTAAACACGCCCTTTATTTTCATTGTTTTTGCAATACTATGGATTCTTTCATTCCAAATACTATGAAGTGATTCCTTTCCTTTAGAATTCATTCCTCCAATAGTTGTTGGCAAATCTCTTGATGCAACCGTGTCGATATAAACTAATCTGCATTACAAATAACATGATCAGCTGGTTTGCCCGAGTGGTTAAGGGGAAGACTTAAGATCTTCTGCAGTCAATCTGCGCGTGGGTTCGAACCCCACAGCCAGCACTTTTACCTTTTGTAGTTGCTTTTTTTTTTCCAAGGGCCATCTTCAGCACTTTTTTTCATTCTTTCATGATTTTTTTTTTTCTTTTTTGTTTTTGGTCTTTGCTTTATTTTTATAAACTTCTTCAGCACATATTTTCTTCATTATTTTATGAATTTTTTCTTTTGTTTTTGGTTTTGCTTTATTTTTTTAAACTTTCCATGAACACATGTTAGGCTGGTCGAAATATCATTGAAACCATTTTAACTAAACTCGGTTAACCAAAATTTCCATGAAGATTCGGCACTATTCAATGATCGGTGGTCTATTCTGGGTGGCTCTAACCAAATTTCCTTGACTATAATATTACTGAAATTATGTTCATTTGCATATTTATTAAACGTACCCCTATGAAACTTCACTTGCTGGAAGCATCCTTTGTTGCTTTTTTCCTTTTCGTTTATTGCTTGTTGATTTTTTTTATCTACTTGTTTCCTATGGGTTGTTACATTTTCTCCTAGAAAAATATATGTTACAACCGACCTATTTTAGTCGGCTTCGAGATTTTTAGCAGCAAATACGCAATATTTTGCCAAAATCAAAATTCTTTATAGCCAATTGAACCAAACTGATTTTCTGAATTCACCGGTGACATATGCCCACGCCTGCTAATAGCCACCTGATGGCTATCTCTTCAACGTGCGTTCATTGACATCGTTTATCAGTACAGTGAACAGGCAAAACAAGATTAAAAAAAAAAAAAAAAAAAAGTCTATTGTATCATAGATTGTACGGCACAGCTCAGATAAAAAAGGATCCTACTAGAGTGAAAATGGGGAGAATTCACTTGTAAATTGTCATACATAATCAACATTGATGACCACTATATGATGGAGAGTTATCCATCATCATTGGTTCATGACGAAACAGCATTCATCTTCATTGGTAGTTTTGGACCAGAACAGAGCCGCCCAGGCAGCAGCAACTGGAGATTAAGTAGATCTGTCCTGTGCATCCCCATCGCCACCATCTCTGGTGAGTCTTCTCTGTCCTGGTTCTCCTTCCACTTAGCCCAGGCCCATCTCAACACAATGAACGCCCCAAGTGCATACACCTATAGCAATATAACAATATATATATCAACAACAGTTGGAGATAAAGCAAAATACAAGCATATAATTGGCATGAAACAATCCCAGGAAACAAGGGTAAAGTTTGTCTTATGGGGTAAGATACTATATCTCAATGATTCATATCTGGTGCAGAATAATAATAGACTGATAACAACAATAGCAAATGAGAGGAGAGGGCCTTGAATCTCAATGATATGCAGCATCTAGAAGGCTTAAATGTTGTCAGTGTTGGATAACAATTGTAGAACATAGCAAAATGAGAGGACCTTGAAGATATGTAGAACAATCCCCATGGTCTCCAAGTGGTTATTTGTTACTGACCCTGCCAAAAAAAAAGTAACAATGGAAGCACACGGTTGCTACAAGTGGTTCTGAGTCTAGATGATGCACATTTCTACTTTGACAGTGGGCAACTATATAATGTTTTCAGAGTAATATACACTGCAAACACAACTCACAACAGTCGAGTGTCAGTTATAATCCTGATGCACAGTTTTATCCGAGCTGAAAGATCTACATGGCATCATATTGTGTAGGGACGTGTTAAATTGCAGCTCAATCGGTCAGCAAATTGCATCTGTACAGCCTATTGCATACTCACATGCTTTCTGGAAAATATGATTCTGAAACAAACCAATTTATGTGTTGAGGAATGAGGATAAGGCTAATCCACAACAGATAATACAGCAACTTGTGGACTGCGCCCAATTTCATCTCTCAGACAGTCAGACTGGTTGCAGCAACGTCAACAAGAATGCCGCTACAGTAGTAAGATCTACAAACGGTGTTTCACTCAGTGGCAATCATAATCATGGGGCGAATGTTTCGAGTGGGAAATCTCCAATTGTATCAACAAGCAATATGCGCTACGACTAGCAGGAAAATGACTAGTCAGATGACAGACATCCTGAGAAGCTAGGAAATCGGGCCATCGCAATCGCAACAAAGGGGTTTTGCGGTGGTTTAACCTAATCTAGTCGACGGGGCAACTTGGGCGTACCTGCCAGAGGTTGCGCGGGGCCATCTCCTCCTCGGTGGCGGGCGGTGGCGGGACGCCCTCCTCCTCCTCGAGCTTTATCGGCGGCGGCTGCCGTGCCTTGTGGCGCTCCGCATCGGGGAAGAAACGCACGGTTGACGGCGGACCGCGGCGGGCCTCCGGGTCGGCAGCGCCGGCCCCATCCTCCGAGTGCTTGGCCTGGTCCGGCGCACTCCCGGCGTTGCCCATGGCGTCCGCCGCCTCCTCGTAATCCCCCCGCTTGGTGTATTGTAATCCCTCGGCGGCCCCAATACTCCTCTCAAGTCTCCACTCCAGTAGTTTGCTTGTCCCGGTTCAGATTGCAAGCGAAGCAAGGCAGCTTCTTTTTCTGTTTTCTTTTGTTTTTCCATATTCCTACTTACCATTCCTTTTTTTAAAAAAATAAATCTTGTTTTTTTGACAAGATTTTTTTTTTTTTGGCTTTCATACTTTTCTATAATATACCCCTATAATGTTTATCTTGTCAAAACAAAGAGTGTTTCTCTCCTTTCTCGAACTCTCTTCGGGCAGCAATAGTTGAGAGAGGCGAGGAGCGATTTGGTTCTCCCGTCGGTGAGGCCGCCGCTCCTTCGCCTCCAGCGGCCTTCGGCCCCTTGGATGTGTGGGGGAGTCGTGGTTCTTCGACCGACGGTGTAGATTAGGGTCCCGAGTTAGGGTTAGGGTTCTCGGCGGCAGTTGGAAGGTGGAGGTGACGCTGCTATGGTGGAATAAGGTACTCATCGCCCTCTCCTACCTGCGTCGTTGCTTTCTTCGGCGTCGGTGGCGGGCCTGTGAGGATGGAGCTCACCGGACTGCTGAGACGAAGTTGGAGCTCAGATCCCGCCGGCTCATGTATAGGAGTTTGGCCGGGCGAGGTCTTCGCGCCTTCATGCGTGGGGGCATTGGCCTTCAGTTTCGTGGATGCGGTGGTGGTTGTCAGGGGCCGTCCCTGCGCATGTGCAAGCGACCGCGCAGGGGCCTCCAAATCCCGTGGGCCTCCAAATATAGAATACTTACATATATATAAGTACAACAGCAGCTTAGCCTTTGACCCATTAATTAACAAGCCTATTACGGTGGCATGCAATTGAAAATGACTTGGTTGTTGGCCGGCCGCGCCGCTCCATGTCGTCTTGTCCCCAATTGGCTTGCCAATTCCCGATCCTAATTTCCAGCGCCGGCAGTTAGGTCTCTCCAGTCTCCACGTCTCCTACTGCCACCTTGTCGTAGCCTTGATGTTTTCATCTAGACACCTACCGAAATAATGTTTAAAGATTGAATCCATGTCTTCTGCATCACGATGGGCATGGATCGGGTCGACCCGTCGGTTCGTCGACCCAGCCCAAGAAAACGCTCCTAATGGGGCCCCTTATTTATTCAATTAAACAGGTTAGGTCAGAGGATTAGAACCACTCGAACCTTTGGGTTGAGAGGTTCGATCCATCCATGACGGCGCGCTGTTGCAGGACTCGGCACGGCGAGCGATGGAAAGCTGCGGCACACAGCAGCATGCAGTAGGTGAAGTGGCGACCTCGGACGACGGACGGGAACGGAACCTGACGGGCGGCTCCGAGCTTGCTTGGAGGCCAATGCCGGCGACGAGCGAACGACGAGAACGACCGACCGACCGACGACCGCGGCCGCCTTGGGGTTCTGGTGCTGGTAGCAAGTCAGGCGTAGACGACGCCGGAGGAGAGCGCCATGAGCAGGATGGCCGCGCGCTCCTCCTCGCCGAGACGCCGGCTCCGGCGCATCCGCCGCCGCTGCTTGAGCACCCACCTCCTTGCCGAACCCGACGGCGCGGAGCTCCACGGTGACCTCGTCCGGATTCTTCCTACCCCTCTCCCTCTCCCGCTTGACGCCGCGGCGGCAGCCGCGGCCGCGGTGGCCTTCTTCTTCCGCTGCTGCTGCTTGTTGCCGGGGCATCGTTGCTGCTCGTTCCGCGGTGGCCTTCTTCTTCCGCGGTGTCGGGCGGGGCCACGACGAGCGGCTGCGGGTGTCAGGCGGCGCGGCGTGGAGCAGGGGCGAGCAGAGTGGCGGAGCTCGCGCACGGCGTGGGCTCGCGTCCGGCATCAGGAGGAGGCGGGAGATCGACGCCGGCGAGCAGACAGTGAGAGTGGGTCGACCCAAAGGGGCCCACGGGCGAGAAGGTCACGTAGAATGGATTAACCACAGCACCATTGTATGCTAAATGGATCGATGGATCGATACCGGTTCGGTCCATGGTTCAACCATCCCCATCGTGACTTCTGCAAATCGTTCTAGAAAATTTTGAATCTGTCTTCGTAGAAGCGTAAGAAAAAAAAAAAAAAAGAATAGAGTAATTAGTCCAATCTCAGCAAGAGCTATGGAAGACTTATTTGCGTGCATTTTAATGATTTGGCTACAATAAAGACTTGAAGGCGAATTGTTGGAGAAGATTGATTATGAAAGCATATCATTGAAGACTTCTCTTCAAAGAACACTAAAAAGAATGATGCTATTCAAGAAAAGATTATGCAACATGATCATTATTGATATTTCTTATTGCAATGTACTACATAGTATGTCATATTGTACATTTAGTCCTATTTTTTATAGGCTAATAGGCCTCATTTTTAGTTTCAATGCTTCGGGCCTTGAATTTCTCCCCTGCGGCCCCCGGGTTGTGGGTCTTACGGAAGCTAGCTTCTTCGGACTCAGCTTCACCATCACGTAATCGTCATCACGGGCGCATCCAAGGTCGTCGCTGCTTCGAGTGGTCCCCGACGGATGGGCGCTCAAAGACAACCGGCTCATCCGTGAGTTTGAGCACATGCCGCGGTCCACACCAACACCGCAAGCGAGCCACCGCTTTGAGTTCGGGCGCGGTAGTAGGCGTCGGGCGGGTTTTGGCGGTGGCGGTTGTGCCCGAAACCCGTTCGGGTCCAAGGACCAATTTGTATTTTCCGTTTGCTTTGAGGTCCTTTTCGCATGTAGGTTGGACAGTTGTCCTCCGTATTCTCATACAGGGGTACCTGTATTTGTAATGCTACTGTTGTCCTCAATTAATACAGGTACTTTTATATAAAAAAAAACAAAGATAAATATTTTGAAACAAAAAAACTTTGAAAATTGGAGGGGAAAAGCCCTAGTTCGATTGATGTCGCGCCATGTAAAAAGACCACTAAGGTCATTCACAATAAAGGTCTAAGACTATTTATTACCTCGAATATTTCATATACTATCTGCATAAGACTTGGAGGCTTTTCGCTCAATCTCTCGGAAATCAAATAGCAGCCAGCAAAGTTAAGAGATCAAAAAAAAACTTTCTCCTTAAATGCAGATTAGCGAAACTACTCCTGGACTTTGATTCAGCCTGGTAGCATCTCCGGCAAACAGGCCCAAAGGTGAACATCATTCTTCACCCAGCCCAAAGACTTCCATCATCAAGAAGAGAGGAAAAAAAAAAAAAATGGACTTCGATAGTGGCAGTATACTCCACTATAACATACTGACAGACACAAGGCATTTGGGGTATTTGGCAGCAGCTGACAGAATTTGAACAAACAAAACAAAACTGAGCAATCATCGTCTAATAGTAGTATACTCAATGGACAATAACAGCTCTCGCCAATGAAATGATTCCAAAGAATGATTTCACACAGCAGGGGAGCAACCAACACAAGTACAACGGATGGCCCAACCCACACATATCACATACGGATAGCATAGCATCCCTTGATAGCGGCATGATGAAATCTAACATGGACATCTAAAGCCTCAAAATGATTACTAGCGTATATGTATTTCGACTTCCGAAAACATCATAACAGCTGCGACTAGGGCTCTAGACGAGCCGTCCCAGCCACCACCACCACCTTGAGGTCCGGGGGTCATGCCATCTAACTCGTTGCTGAAGCCTGCGACATTTGCCTCTTCACAGCTTCTTTGTATGTCTTGTGCTGATATGTCAATGTTGTCTCCAGCAGATCCTTGAGTGGCGTCTTTGGGTTCCAACCTACAGTTGTCGACATTTCACCATCAGCCACAAGTTAGGAAAACAAGCATACACAGAGACCACCGTATCATATTGCCACCAGCAATACCTAGCTGCTTGTTTATTATAGTCATGTCGGGAATTCTCTTATCACTGTCATCATATCCTTCACCATAGAACTGACTCGAACTCACATCAATCATGGGTTCAGCCAGTGGTGGCTCTCCTGAGACATTTGCATAGACCTGCCCGTACAAGACAACACATGGCTTAAAGCAGAAACAAGTAACACCAACTATTACTTGCCGGTGTCATAAATTAATGGCATACCTCTGTCATCATTTGGGCCAACTCCCTAACAGTAACCTCATTGTCAGGATTCCCAACATTGAAGATGTGGCCATTGGCTCGAGCAGAATTTTCCTTTTCGTAGTTGGGAACAGAAAAAACAGGAGTTCAGTCTTATGAATTAGGGCATATGAGAACAAGGGAGCCAGATATAATAAAGGCAGTAACATACAATCATCAGCACAACAGCTTCGATGGCATCCTTAATGTAAACAAAGGTTCTCTGAGACTGGCCCCCATCAACAAGCTTCAAGGGCTCTCGGCGGAGCAAATTCTGCAAAACCGTTGTACCAACCATGCATCTTCTGAGAAGACTGAATATGATGCAAATTAAGGTATCCATCCTCAGAAAGAAGCAAGAGCACATACGTTACTGAAGCAAGCCAAAACCCGGGTACACCCTCACTAGGACCATCAACACCAGGAATGAAGTCCATTCTAGGGCCAATCCAATTGAAAGGTCTCAATGATTGTGAATTCAAGGCCATTTTCTGCCTCTTCAGCTGGCAGATACTCAAATCAAAAACGACAATAAGTGTTAGAACAAGAAGAAGACCATCATCTATACAGTGGCAAAAATAAGACAATTTACTTTACTGACCAAATACGAGCCTCTCAATAAGTTGCTTTACGCATGCATAGGACCATCGTTGTTTCACGATTGGACCAAAAAATACAGGGTGACTCATCTTCTTTCAGAACATAAAATTCAGGCTCCTGTTTGAAAGATAAGGAGACACATACATCAGCAATGGACAAGTATGATCAAAAAAAAATTCTGCATGGCTACAAATGTCATTATCTTATCCTGCTGTAATGAGTTACAGCATAAGTTTCTTCTTGAGCAGCACATGAAGTTGTGGAACAAAGATTCAGAATTAATCCTTTTATCCAACATTGTCAATGTATTACACTTCCAGTAATAATCACAAGGGCAACAGATGAATACAATAGTATTTGAAAAAGCAGATGGACACTACTATAGAGTGCCAAGTTGCCAACTAAATCATTCCCATAGAACTAAGCACGTACAAATGCAGAGTACGGACCGTTTACTGGGAAAATCAGAATCAAAACAAAGCTTCCACCAAAACAAACACTGACCCTTGAGGGGTGCCAATAGTTGACAATCCAGAATCAAAACAAAGCTACCAGCGAAAAGAAACACTGACCCTTGAGGGGTGCCAATAGTTGACAATCCATGAATGATGCAGCATCAACAGAAAGAACTAGAGAAGTAGCTTATTGTTTAGAAAAAATGCTATTGGGGACAGATAGTTCCTGGCAATGGTTTTTTTTTTCTGCTATTACTTACAAAGGGAACATTCAGCAACAGACCAACAGGCGTAAGCATGGTTTGTCAAAAAAAAAAAAAAAAAAAAAAAAAAGCGTAAGCATTGCATTATTCGAAGAATAGAAACACCTGAACTAGCATATGCTGTGAAACCATAGTGTTGAACAAAAGTCAACCACATCCTATAATAATCCATTAATCAAATCATGACAAGAATTTAGTATGACAAGAAAGCATGCCAACAACCAAAGGAGGCTCAACTAGAAAATCCCTCCCAACTAACACCAAATCTATCCCAATCTTGAGACAAGGACCGTACTACAAGGGCAGGAACAGTTATTATATAGTTAAACAGCACAATTTAGCAACCGGCACCATATCTGCAATCCTTTTTGTTTATTGACTGACTGATGAAAGTCAAAATTAGAATATAGGTCGACTGAGGAGCATGAAACCTGGGACGGGGTGGAGTGGATACCTTGCGGAGCGGGTCGTCTTTGGGGAGGAAGCTACCGATGGTCTTGCCATAGACCTCGCACGTGGAGAAGTGGATGAGACGCTTGCTGTTCTCGGAGCAGTACTTGACCTGCAAAGGAAGAAAGGAATCGGTCGTCACAGAGACATTCTTTGTTTTTCAGTGATAGTAGGAAATGTGAAGAAGAAAAGAAAAAAAACAAGATCAAGAGCCGACCACTGGGAGTGCGTCGATGAAGTTGCTGTAGATGGTGTCGAGGGGCGCGTGTTGTAGTCCGCCGGCGTGCAGATGGCCGCCAGGTTGATGGTCTTGAGATCCACCCAAGAAGCAGGAGAATGGAATTCGTGAGTGGGAGCAGAATTTTGTGTGTACGAAATGCACATAGCACAGTGTAACTGATGAAACCAGAGGGAAGAGACGGGATGAAATCTGGTGGCAGCAGGCAGGCGGGCAGGCAGGCAGGCTCACCAGATCGGCCATCTTGATGAGGCCCTCGAGCCTTGAGTCGTTCTTGATGTTGAGCCGGTGGAAGGAGATGCGGCCGGCGAGTGCGGCGGCGCGGGGTCGACGAGGTGGCGGATCTTGTCGCAGTAGACGTCGACGGCGAGGACGACGTGGCTCGTCTCGGCCATGAGCTTCTCGCAGAGGTGGGAGCCGATGAAGCCGCCGGCGCCGATCACGCAGATGGTGAGGGCGCGATGGGGTTGCCGTCAGATCCAGGCGCGCTGCCGCCGCCGCCGGAGAGGGAGACGACGACGACGACATATCCTCCTTCCCCGGTCCGGTGGCGCGGCGGGGCGGAATGCGCGCGGCTGGCTCCCCGGCGCGGGGAATAGGGGCGGGTTACGAGGCGATGTCGGTGGCGGTGACGGTGGCGGTGGCGGTGGCCTTCTTCTCTCTCCTCTCGCCGCTTGCTCTATTTATGGCAGGCAATGGCGTGGCGTGGGTGGGGCCCACCGCTAAACGAATTGTAGCTAGCTCTACCCTACAAGATTGGCATCTCAATCAATCGCTCCTTCTCACCCCGATGATGGATGGACCCACCGCTCAGATCCATTTTTCTTTCTATTTCTTGTTTCGTTATTATGTTGTTATTCTACCATCATTTTACCAGGTTGTAAACAACTTTAAAAAAATAATATACAGAAGGTTAGTGGGATCCAGTACTGGTTTATTCTTTATTTTTGAAGTCTCTCATCTAAATACACACACCACACGTGCACACGACACGTAGACCTACTACACACACGATAGGAGGCCCGTCTCTTTGTGACTACACACGATAGGAGGCCCAGGTGATATTTTAAGAGAAAAAAGATAGTAGAAATTTAAAATTTTATATCAATCTCTTCGATTGTGTTTCAGTGACAGACCTTCGTTTTGGTACTTGGAATAGGGTTTGTTCCTGTAAAAAAAGGGTCTTACTTGTGGTAGAAGTTGCATAAAAAAAAGGACGCTTTATGTAGTCGGGGTTTAAAGTGAGATGTGACCGGACCGACCAAAAAAAGCGCAAATTATCGAGTTTAGTGAGATGTGACTGCGACGAAATGCCCAATCCTAAGTATTTTTGTAATGAGAGGATGTAATTTGCTTTTGTATATCAATGGAATTTTGATTGGTGGAAAAAGAAAACATTTAGATACACGTCATATGCACTACGCTCAATAGAGAAGAGAAACATAACATGTGTTTTTTGTTCTCAATGTCACATAAGTATATCTGAAAATGCCATGTGCTAAAGAGATTATGGTCCAACCGTTCGTTCAGAGTTGATGAATGTTTTGAAGACCATCTAGGATCTGTTTGGTAGGCTCTACCGTCTCCAGTGGAGCACCTTTGTCTTGTGAAGTTACGGTACTTTGAAAGGTGATATTTTAAGAGAAAAAATAGTCGAAATTTGAAATTTTATATACATCTCTTTAATTGTTTCAGTGACAAACCTTGGTTTTTGGTACTTGGGTTAATTTAATAGGGTTTGTCCCCGTAAAAGGGTCTTACTTGTGACACGTGACCGGCCGACCAAGCGCAAGCCCAATCCAGAGCCAGAGGAGACAGGTCGGTCCTTTGGTCGGATCTGCCACTGCATTTCGTCGCAAACAATTTGCATCATCGGCCACGTACTGTTATGCTAGTTTAACGATGATTTCTCGATAGGGAAGGGCGGAGCACAAATGTCTCTCATTCACGTGCGCCACAGGGGACACATGCACTAATGCTAATTTAGCTTAAAGAAAATGGTGTGTCGCGATGCCATTATTTTAAAAAACGCAATGGGTAATACGAAAGTTGTTGAATTTATACTATTATTATTGTTATTATATAAAAAAAGGATAAACTCAGATAGGATAACATTATAAAGCTTATCCAGCTGACATGGGCTGTCGTCACGAGACTATAGTATTCCTCCTTTTAAAAATCATCATGAACAAAATCTCTCAAGCTCTATTCAAAATTTTTACATTAAAAGGTACGAGCATCCGCGACATCAAACAATAGATGACTCATATCAAGTTGATAGGGATGGCTCTGATGAGAGATGAAGAAGAAGACTGCTGGCCCAGGAGCTGACTACGAGGGGGCTGGCCCAGGTCATATTTTCCAGCCCAACTAGAGAAGAACAAACTCATCTAGCCCGGACCTGACTCAGCCCAATTCAGGCCCAGGCCAAGACCGCCCAGACCTAGACCGCAGACCTAAGCAGACAAAGAGACAATCAGCCGCTGTTTTCCTTCTCTTAATCAAAAAAAAAAAAAAAAAACAGACAAGAGGCAAGCCAGCCCCAAACCTTCGTTGGACCAACCATCCATCCGCCGCCATGGCCGACGAGATCGACACGAGGCCGCCCTCCGCGGGCTCCCGGGGCCGCCCCGCGCAGGACGACGACAGGGAGGAGGGCGAGATCGCCGACGACGCCCCGCGCCCGCCCTCCCCGCCACGCACCCGCTCGAGCACTCGTGGACCTTCTGGTTCGACAACCCGCACGGCAAGAGCAAGCAGGCCGCCTGGGGGAGCTCCATCCGACCCATCCACACCTTCTCCACCGTCGAGGACTTCTGGGGTGCGTCCCATTCTCACCCAAACCCTCCTCGTTCGTATAATAATTTGCCCTGGTTCACGGATCTGGGATCTTAGGTTACTTGAATGATGCATCAGTTTCTGACGACTCTGCTTAATCCATACCACTATTATTCATTTAGTTTCGTACGCGCAAATTAGTTTCCTACACATGTGGGAATGTTTTGTGCTCAACTAGTTATTTTAGCTATTCAGAGATTACCCCAAAACCACGCAAAACTGTTGTTCTGATGTTGCGAGCTGTCTACTTTTACAGGTTTTTTCCCCTGCTATACCTAGCCTTCTCATTTGCTGTTTTAGAATCAGCTGTTGATCAATCTTACACTTATTTCACTTTCATACTTTCTATACTGCCATACTCAACAGCCTGTTATCAAGTCCTACCTGCTAGTCCTTGTTTGTTGTTATTCAGACTCAAACACACACCTTGCCAAGTCTGGTAGTATGGTTGATATTAAGTCAAAGTCACACCTGCCTCATGGCTCTAGTTTATATGAGCAATTTCAGTCTGTCATAGTGCAAAATCTGTAACATATGTGTACATGTCTTCAGAATCAGTGGTCCGATTTGATCCATTGAACTGAGCTTCGTAGTTTATTGCCTCTCTTGCTTGTTGTTTCCTTTTTTTTCAGAAGAGTCAAATTTCTTAATGGTTGTTGTCCAGGATTGAAAGTTGGAAGATATGATATTTTGTGTCAAAAGTGCTCTTGGTCTAATTTTGTGTCAGACATCTGTTGATCTTTGCTTTGGTCCTTTATGTCCCCATCCAAATTTAGTTTTCGTCTCTAACAACTAATGGATCTGTGGTTTCTCAGCCTTTACAATAATATTCATCACCCAAGCAAGTTGGTCGTCGGAGCTGACTTCCATTGCTTCAAGGACAAGATTGAGCCAAAATGGGAAGACCCTATTTGTGCAAATGGCGGTAAATGGACCATCAGCTGTGGAAGAGGAAAATCTGACACGCTGTGGCTGCACACCGTAAGCAATTCTCTTTTATCAGGAAAAAAAAAGATAATTCTGTTCTGCTCATCTCTCCTTGTTGTTTCAGCCTACAGTCCTCCACCCTATACTGTTTCAATTTTGTTTTGTTTAGCTATTGGCTATGATTGGCGAACAATTAGGACTATGGTGATGAAATTTGTGGAGCAGTCGTCAGCGTGCGTGGCAAGCAGGAAAGAATAGCTATCTGGACAAAAATGCTGCTAATGAAGCTGCTCAGGTATGAGTGCTGCAATCACATCTCTGTCTAAATTATTTGCCTGTACAGCAGCTTGTTTCCTTTCTCCTATGCAATCATCATGCTTTTCTTACAATTAACAGTATCATGATAAATACCTGTACAATAACTTGTATATTTTCCTTTTTACAAATTACAAATAATATACCTTTGTTTTGTTCCTGATATTATCATACATGCAAATGGTCAAGTTTGAGCTATTTGATATAAACGTGTTAGGTTATGATGTAACCCTGATATATATGATAAATAACGAGGAAAACAGAAGGGGGCCATGACTGGGGATTCGATTGGTAGTTGGGCATTTCCCTGGTCCTGTACTTGGTTCAGGATATTTGTTTAGAATAGTTTTTTGAAACCATGATAAGCAGTGAATTGTTTTTGTTATGCAAGTTTATTTGGATCCGAAACATTGTTAGCTGTCCCTCCTATAAGTCCTAAGGCGGTAAACAAGTTCCCCCTTTCTTTCAGGTAAGCATCGGGAAACAATGGAAGGAATTCCTGGATTACAAGGACTCCATTGGATTCATTGTTCATGTGAGTAGTGCACTTAGTGCTAAAGCTCCCCTTGTGAATTCCCTGGGTAAGGTGCGCGGATTCTCACTTGCCCTGTTTGTCTGCAGGACGATGCAAAGAAGGCGGACAAGGGACCGAGGAACCGTTACACGGTTTGATCCTGTTGCTGGAATCCCAGAAAGCAGCATGCCCACATGTAGGGTGGTTCTATCCGATGCAGACATGCAGTAGCACCTTGCAGAGTTTATTAGACTCTACTAGTGTTGAAGGTTCTGTATTTGCTGAGTTGCTTAAGCATAATCTAACATGTTGAATGTATTCTTGTATGTTCCATAAACATAATCTAACACTCGGGTGTTGTTTTGTCTCCCTGCTCGATCCGCCTCTGCTTAATTTCGTCGTGAATGAATTTAAGCTTGTCATTGTTTCAGTTGGTATGTTGTGCTTCTATAAAACTGATGAACAATGGGAAATGATATGTATACTGTATGAGTATGGCGGAAGCCTTATATTATACAATTATAAATGCTCATCCAAACACAGCGAGCAGCACGGCTGCCGAGGCGACTGAGAGTGCGGTGATGCGTGGCGGAACCTTGGCAGGATCCCGCCGGAGGAACATCCCCTCCAGCAGCGGGTAGCTGAGCGCCGCGCCGTAGCACATGAGGAACAACTGCGGGAGCAGCTCGCCGGCGAATTGGAAGCCGGCTGATGACATCTTCCAGGTGCCGGCGACGATGGCCACGGCGTTGAGCACGGAGAGCGTGGTGGCAGGGAGCAGCAGCGAGGAGCAGCCCGTGAAGTCGAAGACGCCGTCCTGGTACAGCCTCCCGTCGTTGGCCTTGGTGGTGAGGTCGAAGTCCAAGGCGCTTGCGCCGAGCAGCTCCTGGGCGGCGCTGACGCAGCCGAAGAGCTGACCGGTGAGGGCGTTGAGCACCCAGAACCTCTGCTCGTTCCACCACGTCCGCAGCGCGAGGCTGCGCTTGGCCACGCACACCTCCACCAGGTGCTGCAGCAGCGAGGACGCGAACGCGGCGGCGGCGGCGGCGGGGCAGGGGAAGAGCGGGACGCCGCGGAGGAGGCAGAGCTGCGGCAGGGTGGCGTAGCAGAGCACCGGGACGGCATAGAGCGCGACGAGGCCGAAGTAGGCGTAGGCCATGGCCTGGAGCAGGGGGGCCCGGAGGAGCGGGCGGCGGGCGATGGGGCTGTGCCGCCTGGAGACGCCGACGGCGAGCATCCCGGACATCCAGCGCTTGTTCTGTACCAGCACGTCGTTGAGGTTGGTGGGCACGCTGCCGAGGAACGCCGGCCGGTGCTCCGGGTAGCAGTAGGCGGACGTCCAGCCGCGCGAGAAGAAGCGCTGGTAGCCCGTGAAGTAGTCCTCCACCACCGACTGGTACATGAAGCCGACGCCGGTGCCCCAGGCGGTGCCCGCCTCGTATGTGCAGGAGGCCAGGGTCGCCGTTGCTGCGTCGTCTTGTGGCAGCGGCTCACTGCCGCCGCCGCTGCTGCTGCTGCGTAAGGATGCCACGAGACGGTCGGAGTGGCCGAACCTTGTCTTGAGCTCGCCGGCATCCTTGGAGCCTAAGTAGTGTGTGGTTGGCGTGGCCCCGTACAGCGCGTCTCTCCTGACGTAGAAGCCGGTGCCGGAGAGGAAAGGGCCCCGGACGCCGTCCAGGCCGAACCATCGGGTCTGCTCATGAAGGTCGATCGCCGGCGGCCGGCCGGGTTAACAATTGATGGATCATGTATGTATGTAATAGGATGTGCATGGAATAGGTACCCCGAAGATGTATCTGAGCTCGTTGGCGTAGATGTCGCTGGTGCTGAGGTTGTGGAACATCTGCGGGAACTGCACGAAGGCGAGGTTCTCCGGCGCCGGCGGGCTGCGGTCGAGGAGGAAGCACATGGCGTCGAGGGCGGAGGCGCGGCTGTTGCAGGCCATGTCGCAGTCGAGGACCAGCACGTAGGGCGCGTTGCTCACCACGCCCGACACTCGCAGCTGCATTCATTCATTCGGCCGGATGATGGAAATATTGCATCATCTGATCTGATGGAAATAGATGGAGGCACAGCACACCAGCACACCAGGGCGTTGAGAGCGCCGGCCTTGAAGTGGTGAGGCCGCGCCCTCCGCTTCTCGCGGGCTACGTACACCAACGCCGGCATCTCCTCCTCGTCGGCGTCCTTAGCACTGATCATCTGCCATGGATCCATCGGATGATGCCCTCAAACATATATAGCCATTTCACTGATCTATTAGCTAGTTTGATTACCTCCACGTAAGCATCGTGATCCTGGCGTTTGGCTTTTGTCCAGCTCCCGGAAATACTCTCGTCCTTGTTGCCCGCCTCTATGTCCGCTTTCAATTTCTCGTATAATTCCTGGAAAAAAAAAACAGCACAGCACGCCACACAAGTCTTCTTCTTAGGATAAGATAAGATTACAAGCATGCATGCATTTGAACGGAAATGGTTCGATCGTGCTCATGTAATTCAACTCAAGTCTTTGTCGCATGCATGATTATTCTGTCCTTGTGTGACACGGATTTCCACACTTTGGAGCGGCTCCGGTAAACGCCGTGAGGCCTCATCGCTCCTACGTTTCCAATTCAACAGGAAAAGAGTCAAAACACTAGTTAGAGAGACGTACACGAACGTACCTTGACTCTTGCCCTGTCCTCGGCGAGCCTCCTCCGCCGATCGCCGTCGTCGCCGGCGAAGTATCTGTCGGGCCAGGGGCACTGCACGGAGTGCCTCCTGCAGAAGGGCACCCAGGCCCTGGCGAAGGCGTAGGCCTTCCGGGCGGCGAGCAGCGTGAGCGGCGACCCGGCGTCGTCCGACAGGTACACGCTGAGCGCGCCGCCGGGGTAGTCCAGCGCCATGGCCGACACCACCGTGTTCATCACCCCGAGCGGCGGCTCCTTGTCCGGGTCGGCCGTCACCACCAGCACGTCCACGCGCGGGGAGCGCGCCGCGGGCACCGCCGCCATCAGCCGCTCCGGGAACGTGGCGCGCGTCACGGGACGCCACAGACCCGACTGCGACAGCGCCCACAGTAACAGCAGCGTCAGGTCGGCCAGCGCCATGGCCACGTGCCGGGAAGCATCCGCAGCGGAGACGAGTGAAACCAGCGCCAGGGCGCGGTGGCCGATGACCGCGGCGACGAGCACGACGTGGACGGCGGCCATGACGCGGTTGGCGGCGACCAGGGGCCTGTTCACGTGCACCGCGCTCAGCGGTGGTGGTGGTGCCGCTTGCGATTCCGGCGTCGTCATCGCCTTCTTCTCACCATCCTCCATGACTGCTACAATAGAGTGCCTCTGCCTGCCTATGTCCAACAGTACAGCATCTGCCTGTATATATATACATATATTATTATGTAGTACACTATATCACGGGCACGGCATCAATTAAGTTAGTGGAGAGCATAGAAAGTAGTTGAAAAAAAAAAAGGAGGAAATTTTCTAGCAAGGCCGGTTCCTAAAACCAAAACAATAAAAATGTAAAGGATAATCTTTATTAAACAAGATAAAAATAAACGGGTCTACCCATCCAACTAATTAATAGACATATAGTTCAGCACACAACATCTTCTTGCATTTTTTTTGCTGCCTGCCATCTTTGTTACATCCTCGAAACCAGCCACTAATCCTCTTGCTGCGCCTCAGGAACCTATCATTAATTTGCTCCCTATTGACTCGCCTCCTCTTCCTTGGAGGAAATTATTGTAGCCAGGGATCACCACATCATCATCTTCATCTCCAACTGGTGTTTTTTTTAGAGTTCAAGGGTGGGATGACCCCAGCCTTTCGATTACTATCAAAAGACAAAGTTTTACAGCATACGTTTGTGGACACGCCAGCCTTATGTTTGTGGACACGCCACAGGCCATCCCTTCCGAGCATGGACAGTTCAAATGATAGCAAAAGAAAACGAACGCCACATTGGATTCTTCTCTCACCGCGGTCAGGCCGCCGGCTCCAGCACCACATCCAGGGAGTTCCACCATGAGAGGTCCAATTTTTGTCCTTCCTCACCTTTCTGCCAATTCCCAGCCAGCAGGTCTTGAATCAGAGTCTCCTATCATTCTGATTTCATACTTCTCATATTTATGACTCTAGAACTGTAAGACATAATCTGTTGATTGCTTGATTGTTTGCTACAATATTAGACATGCTTAGGATATATATATTAGCTTGTGCTGTCACTCTATTGCCTTTGGAGCAGCCATGTGTCAGCCATGAAAATATGGAGCCGCCATGTAGAGATGTGGCTTAGGTCAAAATGTACTTTGTAGTTGGTAAGTAGTGCTGATCTCAGCCATATGTCCTAGGAGTAGAAGGGCTGAGCCATACTAGAGTGTACCGTACGTAGGTACAAGTAGACTATATATATAGGAGTATTCTCACTCAATGCATGCAATTCAGTTCATTTCCAGCAAATTCAGAGTTTCAGACAGAGCCACTGCTGCCGGTGCCGGTGTGTGTGTGTGTGTGTGTGTGTGTGTGTGTGTGTGTGTGTGTGTGTGTGTCTGAGGTGCAAGGCTCATCTGTTGGTGTAGACACACATCAAGTCGACTGATATTTTTGTGTCCTAAATTTTTTGGCAGGCAAGCAGGGTAAACGGTAATGCTAAACGTGGACACATCAAGACTGAGCATTTGTCCCAACTTTGCGAGGAGCTTTGCGGGTTCATCATGACAGAGGTACTTGACTACAAAGGGAAGTATTTTGATCCGGAGGGGACATTAGCTGATCCACGTTACAAAGCCCTTGTAGACATTGCCAATCTCAACCTAGACCATGATGAATATTAATGGCCTTTTCTTGTTTATTTTGTACTTGTTTCTCCTATGGGACAATTATGGTGTTGTATACTGTGTTGACAGTGATATGGCTGCTATATTATTTGGTATTTCTATGTTGACAGTGATATATGTAGCTGCTATATTATTTGGTATTTCTATGTTGACAGTGATATATGTGGTTGCTATATATTAATTAGTACTGCATGTTTGTAAATCATCACGGATGGCTACACGTGTCTGCAGGGGCCACTACTGGCGTTAGGAAACGCCAGCAAAAATAGGCCCAATATAGTCGAAAACTCCAGTGTTAAAGTTCTGCACAAGCGGTTGGTCTCCAAAGCCGCCAGAAACATCATTTTAAATACTGGCGGCAACTATTGTAAAGCGCCACTGGTTTAGGGTTACACAGAAGCGGGTGTTGTAACGAAACGCCAGTAAAAAGACATTTACAGTGGCGGCCGAACAACCGTCAGTGGTAAAGGTAATCGCTAGTAAAACAAGATATAACACTGACGGAATATACACCGCCACTGATATACTTAACCACCAGTATATATGTCATTATCACTGGCGGTGAAGTAACCGTCAGTGATATCTGTCTTTGTCACTGACCTTTGCCACTGGCGGTTGCGACTTTCGCCAGTAGATATGCCTTTGGAGCCACCAGAAACCGAGACCAGTCCACTAGTGCAATCTGTCGAATTGAACAAGTTAAAAGCGGTACTGTATATAGTTTTCGTCCATCAGTATATATGCCAAACTCCCCCTTTTCTCAAAGTCATATGTAAGTATATTCTAAAGCTTTTTCAGCTACTTATTGCAACACTTACATGTACATACCCCCACTATCTCAAACATTTTCTTTTTAAATTTTGACTTATAGAGCTGATATCAGTAGTTATATCCCTAAATAGATCAACTATAAAAATATATATATATTTTTTTTTTAAAAAACGAGATCGGAGAGGGATAGGCCCCACACCGTATTTCATTAAGAAAAATAGATTCTTTCTAATCTCGAAGAAAACCCCAAACCCGATTTTTAATGCCCGCTCCCACCGGGATTCCCGAGGGGTGCCTTCAAAGTGTCAGCTCTGGTTGCGGTAACCAACCGAACCCAACATCATTTGACATGAAATTATATTTTTATAGTTAATAATCCAGTGATACTTGTATCACCTATAAATATTAGTATTTTTCTTGTATAGGTTTTATGAAACTTGAATTTATTTTTGTTATATGGGTGAGATGTGTGGATTCTGTTATACAGCAAAAGTCGCAGGGATGGATGGAAAAGAGTTACACACAGTGGTGTGTGGCCGGCCACGCAGCAACTAGCGACAACGTGGGAGAACCGACAGTGCACGAAAAGTCTCGTCTCGGATCGGCAGCACACATGACCTGTGAATTTAACGCTGAGCTGTAGCGCAGCAGTGACTCAACAGCAACGGTGATGGAGTGCAGCGTCCACATCCAACAGTAGATGAAATAAAACCAGTTTTGTTATGATGGACATGGACATCCAGAGATTGCGGGCTCTTCCACACAGCAAAAGCCAGCTACATGGACTGTCGACCATGCACGCCGTGTGGCTTGTTCGGAGCCGTCGGCCATGGGGGCAGCGCCAACCTCAAGGGCGTGCGCCCTGCGGCGATTCCTCCCGCCCCCGGCAGCTTACCTGTTACCGGAGAACGCTAGCTGGCCGCGCAGCAGTGACTGCTCAACGGTGGGTGCGTGCAGCGTCCACATCCATCCGTCCTTGAAATAAAACCAGTGGGTGATGGACATGGACATCCAGAGATTGCGGGCTCTTCCGCCTCTGCCGCCAGCTACGTGCACTGTCGACCATGCACGCCGTGTGGCTTGTTCGGAGCCGTCCGGCCATGGGAACCGTCGCCAACCTCAAGGGCGTGCGCCCTGCGGCGATTCCTCCCGCCCCCGTGCTCGTTTCTACGTACCTCGCCGGAGACAATCGCGCGCCGCTATTTACCTCAACCTCTGCTCCTCAACGGGTGGGTGATTCCTTCTCCATCCGTCCTTGTCCTTTTGGATCTCCAAAGCAATTCAGTGCTTGTGAACATGGCATGACTGCGATTGCTCGCCACTGTGCGATTGCTTGGCAGAGACAGAGAGAGATCTCCTCCGATCCTTTATTGAAATGTCTTGATCCTCCTCCTTAATCTGTGTCATATCGCGGTCGGTTTCCGTCGCTTTATATATTTTCCTCCGGTCTCAAATCAAGCCAACCATTAGTAGCTACAGTAGCATTTACAGTACTGGGTCATCTTTTCCATCTTTGGAAACGATAAAATGTCATCAATGAAAACAACTACGAACTTGTCAAGATATTCCAATAAAGAACTTGTCCATAAGGGTTGATGAAGTTAGCAGGAGCATTTTATATTATATTGTTTAAACCAAAGGACATTATGACATATTCATATATATATATATAAGCCTTTTTGTAGGAATCAATTGCTTTGGCCTTCAGTTTCACAGCGCAGCCACTCTTTTTTCCAAATATAACACCCCTGTTTTTGCTTTCCGCCTCTGCTTGTGGATGATGCTCTCTGATTACTCGTGAGCTAGGGCACTGGTGGTCTTAGGTGCTAAACTTGTTTACACATATATGCCTGCAGATGTGGAAATGGTGGTGCATGAGGATGGCCAGCCGTAGTTGCCACATGGAAATTCTACTGGTAGACTTTCGTATGATCTATTTGCGTTTGTTACCTTTCTTCCTCAATTCGTTTGCGTTGTACTCCACATTATGGGCCTTACCAGTGAGGGTTTTGAAATCTAGAATATATATATCATCATGCTGAACCGTCATAATATGGATTCGTTTGGGATTTCATCGAGATGACAATTTATTTTTTGAACATGTGTCAGCCCCACTAGAATTGATTCCATCGATGCCGGTAAGCCGGTGCACGGAAAGTGCCATAGAGGCACAGACAAATGTATGCAAGTTACAGAGATAGAAGCCGAGGGCTAATAAAACCTATTACATAGTGAATAATTGGCACCAAACATCAAATGATGTTTCCATCTTGTGGTCGAAGTCGGTTGTTGCATAGGCGGGAAGCTTGGTTGCACGAGGAATGTACTTGGTGGAAGCATGACACTTGTTATCGGAAAACAACGTCATGTCTGTTGTTCCACATATTTCGTCAAGAAAGAAGTGGCAGAGTGTGTAATGTTGAGGTGGAATTGTTGGAGATTTGAGCATCATAGAAGTCCATCACAAAAGTGTTTGCACTGTATTAACGAAATATGACATTAGTTTGTTCGCATGATCTCATGTCTCGCTCAAATACGACGAAAAACCGGAGTTGAGTTGATTTAGCTAGAAATTTAATACTAGGGTTGTTTGGGTGATGGATAAGTCGAGTGATGTTGTTTTTATTGTGAAAGAAAATAAGATATTGTACCATATGATTAATATAAGCTAGGTTGATAAGTTCATATGAATAAATAGACTATACGTGAAATAATAATAACATAAAAAAAGATATAAGAAAATAAAAGGGACAAGGAGCCAATGGAGTGGAGGGGGGGAGGAGATGAGACGTGTGCGGTCGCCCTTCTTCTTGAGGTAACAGCTGTATGCCAAATAGGCGTCGGAGTCGGTAATTGGCACCGACATGCGCAAGAGGATTAACCCTATATAATAAAGCCTCCGTCCCCAATTCCCTTCCCACACCGTCCGTATATAAGAAGCCAGATTTCGAATTCCCCGGCCGGCCCTCCTCCTCCTCCCAGTCCCTCTCCTTCCCCGGCGCGATCCCTCCGTGCTCCGCCTCCGTCCGTCGCTGTTCCGGTAGATCCGCCGGTTCCTCCCCGCCCGTTCGATCCGCCAGGTGAGAAGCTAGCCTCCCATCTCCGGATCGAGTTTCTAGGCGGGTTTTTGCTAGCTATTACTAGCTACACGCCCCGATTCGATTCGATTCGACCTCCGCCGCCGAGTGAAGTTAGGGTTTGCCCCTCGCGTCGTCGTCATCCGGTTCGCGGGTTACACGGATGATCGATCGATTCGTGATTAATATCGCGGGGTATTTTCGGTTACTTACTTGATTAATTCATTTGTGCCTTGGAATGGAATGCCGTGCTAATCTCAGTTTCTTATCGTACATGTCCGATCCGCGATCCGCTGCTTCGTCATCTGCTAGTTTATCTACGGGCGCGCTGTGTTCTGACTCTCTTGCGCGGCGTGGCGTGGCGTTTCATGCAGGGGAGGGATGGCCACCTTCGAGCTGTACCGGAGGTCCACCATTGGCACCTGCCTCACCGAGACGCTGGACGAGCTCGTCTCCAGTGGGGCCGTCAGCCCAGAGCTTGCCATCCAGGTCCTTGTGCAGTTTGACAAGGTCTGACTGACCACATTATACAGTCTCTCTCTCGTATACTATATGGCTCTCGAAATTTACCAGCTGACACTGCTTGTTTTCTCTTTTTTGTCTTTTAGTCCATGACCGAGGCGCTGGAGATGCAGGTCAAGAGCAAGGTTACCGTCAAGGTACACACCATCCATGTTGTTGATTCAGAGATGGATTCACTGCGATAGCTAGTAGGGACCATGGTTCTAGAGCTTTCAAGGGGCATGATACTTACATTCCTTTTTGTTATGCAGCTGCTAATAATGTAGATTTACCTAACAAAACTAAACTGTTTGTTCTTAGCTAGTCACTTAAAATGAAAACGTCTGTTTTCCTTTTTCTTTTTACACAAGTAGCAGAATTCATGGAGTAGAGATTTTAGACTCTATATTGTGCTGATGGTGAATGATCATGATGTACACTTAGAAATTAAAATAGGCAACCTCTAACCATTTTGTTTAATGATCCTATGTGCTACAATGTGTATTGACTTGTACTTTACTGTTGTACACAAACATGTCATGCACTACATATTGGGTTTGTCTGTTAACCGCTGATAAAGAAGAATAATGGCTATCAAAAACTGTACTCCCTCTATATGTGGATTAATTTTTAGTGTGCCAGAAAATTTTTGAAAGCACTTGTGTTAATGTTTACCTTTGTAGCACTCTTTGCACCGTGTGCAGCCTCATATTCTTTTACTGTTATCCTTGTTATTTTCCACTACCGTGATTTGTTTCCGTCTACCAGTGACATATGTGCTTGCTCTTGCATTTAGCATGTATTCAATTAATCAGTCTCTACTTCAACTTCCTCTGTTTGTTAGATGCAGTACATTATCCCATGAACTAGCTAATTGTCAACAGGCCCCCTCACAGGAATTGTTCTAGCATGCTTTGAGACATTGTATCACCGGCATGATCATTATGAACTGCTACCCTTTCCACAGGGTTGTGTATATGTGCACACTGCTTCTATCATGTCGTAAAACAAGTGCGGCTAGTGCAGTCTGTGGCTTGTCATTTATAAGCCACTACAGCTTGGTGTTCTTGTGAGAAAAAACCTCAATTTGTTTAATTTCCAAATGTGGCATCTGTTTCAACCTTCTGTGTAACTGGGCCTGTAAATAACTGTAAATTGAACTTCCTACCTAATTTAATTGACTATAAGTTCACACTTTTTTTTTTGGTAGTGGACTAGTGCTGCGTGTACATGGAAGTTCTACGTAGCTACCTGTCACATTGTTGGTTTCTCTTCAAGTTCGTTAAAGTGAAAACTTTATAGTACACCTTTTTCTTTGGGAACATAGATAGTTGTCTTTCTATAATAACTGGTATTCTCCTTTATGTTTTGAAACCATGAAGCAAATTTTGAGGCAAAGGGCCCTTTTGTTTGATCTAGAATGAACTTTGGTGATATCCTTCTTTGTTGAAGGTGATGTTCATGCCAATAGCTTCACATACCGAATGCTTGTTATTACTTCAAAGAAAAGACGAGAGCCTCTGGTCTCATACCTTATTGTTAGTGTTTCAGCTAGGGCTTGTGCCTTCATGAGTTTAGTGTACGTGCTTCCTGCTTCTGTTTGATAGTTTGATACACTAAACTCTGTAACTTGGGGTTCAAATGTTACAAAATCGGGTGTGGAAGTTTCCAAACTGTCTTGCATTTCTGATGGTTTCAGACTGGTCCCAGCTGAGTACTCAGTATTTCTCTTCACTTTGGCATTTGAAATCTTATCAGTTATCAGACTAGATCTCTGACGGTCTTCCTTGTCGCTGTACAGGGTCATCTGCACACCTACAGGTTCTGTGACAATGTCTGGACCTTCATTCTAACAGATGCAACCTTCAAGAGCGAGGAGATTCAAGAAACATTGGGCAAGGTGAAGATCGTGGCCTGCGATTCCAAGTTGCTGCAGCCTCCTCCACAACCATAAAAGAACAGCTACCTGCCCCATGTCGATCCCGTCCAGTTTAGCTCAGTTTCATGCGATTACTGGTGCCACCCAAACTTTCCTACTTCATGTGAATTTGCCCCTCTGAACTTTGTTTGTGTGAAGTTAAGCCATCGGCCGTGGGACTTGACTAGACTAGAGTAACATGTCTGCCAACATGTTATCCGTACTAAATATGGATTTTCTTTTTGCTTTTTTCTGTTGATAATTTCACATGAATGACTTGATGAAGAGTTTCTGGTTTAAGTGATCCATGAACAATAACAGCTGTTGTTTAATAAGCTACATCCCAGTGGACTAAGGTACATGGTTGTATTGTTTTAGTTAACATAAACTTCTTTTCTGAGACGATAAAAACGTAGTAGCACTAGTTTTTTCATGATTCATGGTCATCTTCATAAGCACATGTCCAGAAATTTTTTTTGATGAAGTATGTCCAGAAAAATGTATATGCAAATGTAGGAGATATACAAATTCTGCAGACTTTCCCTCTAATAGATGGTCAGAACGAAAACAAACGATCTCCTGTAGCAGTATCCAAAACAAAAAGGGAAAAGGTAGACTAATATTCACATCGGAGCTCAAGAGAACGTGAACATGGTCTCAAGGGGCAGCTCTTCACAGTGGAACTTGAGCTCATTCTGAAATCTCTGCAGCACGAAGTGCTCTTCCTCTGTTATAAGGGTTGTTACGCCGCATTCCAACCTGGAGAAAGGTTCTCTCCCCGTTCTTCCAGCGGTGCAGATAGTCAGTCGCCGTCTTAGGAAGGTCAAAGTTGTATATGTGGCTGGTTTGAGGAAGGTCAAACCCTCTGCTTGCTATGTCTGTTGAAACCAGCAGGAATCCTCTTCCCTTCACTTCCTGCAGAGTTCACAAATCTCAGTCAATACAGAGAACTCGGAGATGCTAGGGGATTCAGACAAGGAACTCAGAGAGCACTTACAGAGAACGAGGCAGCTCGAGCATTGAAGTTCATATCTTCTTCCAGCAGCAGCACATCTAGGCTTCCCTTGTATGCATTTCTCAAGAACTCAGCAACAACTGTGGTCGAAGGAGGATTACCAGCCTTCTTTGATCTCTCTGACTAAGAACATAGGCTCAGAGTTACAAAACAGAATGCAGATGTGAGGGTGATACACTACTTTTTGGTTCAGTTAAGAACTTAAAGATTCATTCACCATCAACATAATTGCTCAGGAGTCAGAACTAGGTGGCGAATAGATACTTTGTTAGTGAACAGACCAGTTTTGTTACTTATAAATGTCAAAGTATCCAAAGCTTTTAAAAAGGAAGTACCATGAACATAGTTTTTTTTTTTAAAAATCTAAAAGCTTATGAATTAGGGGTATTCTTCAGAGCACAGCAATTGTGGAAACTGAAAATATGATAAAATTATGGACTGGTGGATGATGCTTGTTCCTAAGATTAAGTCATCATGAGCCTTGATCTTGGTATTTACATGATAAATCAAAAATGGGGTATTGATTTGGCAGAAACTTTCCCAGGCATTAGTAGTAATTGAAAGGGTAATAAACAAGCTTGCCAAAGTGCAGATACCAAATTGGCTCAACTCATCACATATGTGCATGGCAGTACAGCATCACAGCACATAACTGCATCATGTGTTATTCTGTATCATTCCATATAAGCAGATAGCTATGGCAAAATGCTATACAACTAATTTGAATTTGCATCGGACATAATATTGCTCGCCTGTCATAAGATCACTTGGCCTATTTACAATCCTACTGAGGAAGCACCCCAGAAAATAGATGACAAAATCCCAAGATAGTAGAGAAACTATATAAATATGGTATGGTATGGAAGGAATATCATGTACACCAGTACCTGTTCAGCAACAAATATGATTCCGGACTTTGGTGCATCCCTCTCAAGCAAGGATAGTAAAACATGTAACCTTTTCCTTCTTGGTGCAGATCTGCACATTGATTGTGTTGCCATGGTCACCAAGATTCAGACAGTGATAAAAAAATCTCAGGAGAAAGGAGGATGGTTGTGGACTTAGTTGGCCAGGAGGCACTAGTTATGGGAAGGAAGAAAAACAGGTTGCCTCTAAATGCATTGGATTAGTTGAGAATTAGAAGAAATATGACATGCCTAGAGGTAGGTGCTGTCGAGTAAGTGCCATGCATCCCAGAATTAGTTGTCAAGAAGAACATATGTCCGTGGGTAAGTGCCTATGGTTGAGGGAAAGGGGGAAGTTTGAAAGGTCCTTTCATGAGTGAGCTAAAAGGAAATTAGATACAGGAACCATTATACAGAGAATTGATATGCTCACCACATATTTGTGACACAGGTGCGAAGGCATGGGCTGTACAGGGTGGACATGAACATGAACCACATCACTCTATATCATGATATGGAGGGAAATACATTAGCCTTCTTTGAAGTTAAAAAACAACAAACAAAAATTTAATCAGTAGAAGAAGAGAAGTTAGTACAACCTTGGTCCATTTATGTTGTACACAGTCGCAGTAAAGAAAGCGATTGTGCTGAGGGATCGATGCACTTGCAAATATGGTTTGACGACTGGAAGCTGCCGAATAAGAGGTTAATATTTTGCGAAGAGAGCTGACTTGCTTTGACGACCCAAAAATAAAATCAACCTATGGAAACAACAAGGTTAGCCCCCTTGGCAAATATAATTACAGAGCATGAGCGAGCGGAGCAAACTCTGACAGTAATTTGATTCAAGACTTAACAAAGTGGAATGATGACCTCACCTCGTCAATAACTAACACTCTCATCGATTGAAGGCTGAACGCCCGCCTCTCGACCATTTGACACAAGCTACCACGGTAGCTACAATTATCGCGGGGGCTCTGCCTGTAAATTATTGCAATTCTATCACAAACACATGGCAACAGAGAAAAGGAAAAGTGAAATAGCACTCCCTCTAATGATGCCATGAGTGAATTCCACTACCATGCCATAACCGCCAATATCAACACAACATAAACATTCGTTGAATTATAAGATAGATCTGGACCTAATCATCGAATAGGCACTTCCTATCAAAATGGTGCCAGGTAATCATGCATCGACATAGACACAAATTCATCCAGCAAAAGATGGTCAGTATACCTTGACCCAGCTCTTTTGCCTCTTGAGCATACCACCGTCAAGCAAAAGCCATGACAGTGCACGCCTTGGCTGCGAGTAGTCTAGCAACCTTGGTAACCTTGGAGCACCACGGTTAGAGAAGACACCACATCAGAGATCAGGCAATGGAGCCGGCAATCAAATGAAAGCCAATCACCTGCATGCCGAGCCCCTTGTGGGGGACAACAACGAGCGCTTGCACGGAGGATCTGCTGAAGTCGATGGCGGAGAAGACGGACAAGAGGTAGGCCAGCGTCTTCCCGGAGCCTGTCTACAGACCAGACCACCGTGAAATGTGAAATGCCATAACAGGCCACAGCAGCACTATCTATGAAAGTAACGAGCAAGAAAGCTTAAGGAGGGGGAGGAGCACCTGCGCGTGGAGAATGCAATCCTGGCCGGACAGCAGAAGCGGCAGGGATTGCTCCTGCACCTCGGTGGGCACCACATAGCCAACCTCCTCAGCCCTGAAACCGAATTTCTAATGAATATAATAACCCGGAATTTCTAGGTGTTGCCTTTGCCTCCGCCGACGAGTGAGCTAATAGCATGTTGAGGAACTGAGTGGTCGTGGGGTTCACCTCTGCAGGACGTGGTCCGGGACGCGGCCGGCGCAGACCTCGCGGAGTGTGGCTGCGGCGGCGACCACGGCGGCGCGCCGTGCACGGAGGCGGAGGCGGAAGCGCAGAGTTGACGGGGCGAGGTGGTTGCCGGGAGTAGTGGGGAGGAGAGAGCCTGAGGCGGAGGGGAAGGCCGCCGCCACGGCCATGGCCACGCACGAGCCCACGAGAGAGCAACCGGTTCCTTTCCCCTGTCCACCAGCGCAGGCGGGCGGATAACAGAGCAGAGAAAACGGCTCCGTCTCCGTCTCCGTCTAGAAACGGCGCAGGATTACCGATTTGCGATTATGGGCAGAAAAAAAAAAGGTGTGCAACAGATTTTGTATCCATTTTACCCCGTAAGAAAGATATTCCTGCTATCTCGCTTGTCATCTTTACCGAGCCATGCGATAGGATTTGAACGGCTCAAATATGCACCTACTTACAACCACTCTCCTAGAACGGCTGTTGCAGTACACATGCTTCTTGCATATACTATATATTTTTACAAAATGACTAAATTCTAGTTTTTGGATTCTGTTTTTACACAGCCTCTTCGAGTTGCTCTATACAAGCGGCACAAAGAAACCGAGACCAACAAAGTCTCTTTTATTTATTAAAAACATTACTAATACTAAAAATGCTTACTCAGTAGATGAATTAAATGCTGATGAAACCCATAAAATTCTTGGTGGTTAATTCAGTAGATGAAGCATGATGTTTCCTCGGGAAAAAGTTCATGTGTTTGGTTCCTTCCGTAATTCACAAAATTAGAATATTATATAAGTGATCGAAGGCCTTTGATTGTGCTGCCACGTCCACCGTTGTGCAGCTCCAAAGAGGCTCTTTGCCACAAGTAGGGCCTATCCACAAGCCGAGACCTCCCAAGAGATTAATGCCACCAGGGTAAGGGTACCCTGATCCCACAATCTGAGCCAAACATGCTACAAATAAACAGTCCAAACCACTATCTCTGTCAATTCTACCAGGGAGTAACACTTCAAAAAAAAAAAAAAAATTCTACCGGGGAGTAAGAATTGTTCAGAGTAACCGCTCTTGAGAGAAGCCTCAAGATCAATTAAGGGAGGCAACCCGCGCATCCTCTCAAATGAGTGGAAAGAAACACGTCACCAATACACATATCAGTAGTTTTCATGACCGTACGAGTGAAAAATTATATCCAAACAAAGCTGTGCTCCCAACCTATTGTCAACAATTTAATCAAGGCTAGCTAATGCGAGGTTCAAATTTCTGACAAACTGATAGCACCATCAGCAAAAGATTGTGGCAAACAGCTACTAATGCTTGTCCAAACGTCTAAATCACACTGGTAAACTTTGGCATCAATTCCCAAATGATAAGAAAATGATCTTGTTCATTGAAATCTCGCTTCTTGCAGTTTCGGTCAGAATAAAGCTACAACTTAAGATGCCCACGCAATTGATATTCTGCAGATATTGTCAGTGCACAAGGGAAGCAGCATCTTCCAAAGAAGAGGAGAGACGATACGGTGTACCCCATATGCTTTCTGTTGCCAATCTACATCATGCCTGGCCAAACTCCTGTCAAACCTACATATCTATCCACCAAGTCTCATGTTTTCTGCTTCTGCCTCTGTGCAGGAAATCCGACTAGGCGATCAACCCACGTGAAAAACATAAAATTATTCACTCTGATATAGAGAAATAAGGTAAAGAGAATCATATTCAATCGATCGAGAATAACTTTCATAAAGAAATATGGTGCGCCAATAGTACTTGCAGCATCTTCATGATGGATATGCGGTTCATTTTTTTTTTTAAAAAAAAAACTGTGAATTATATGGTTTTAAATCAACATACATGCCTAAAAACACAGGCTTCTAAGCTGATTTACAGAGAAAAATGTGTTGTGGTCCTCAAATGCTTTCCCTAGTAACACAAATCCAAGTCCCAGAGCGTTATAAGGATCAAATATTTGACACAAAACAAATAAAAACCCTACACCATGTTTTCCTTTATGATTCACATTTGACCACAAAAAAAGTTATAATCTTTTGACCGATAGCATAACTTGCGCTTCTCTTAAAAGAGAAGAGAAGAAGAAACCTGATTGGGAACCAACCTTACAATCAAACAAAGTAAAAAATCCTAGCCATCAAAATCAGCTGAACTACTACTAGTAGTAAAGAGATGACACTTAAGTCATGTGACGCCTAACAAATTTGAATGAAGAAAGAGAACAAGGCAATTCTTCAAAAGAGGAGAATCAGATGCTATCTAAAAAATTATTCTGGGGTAAATATCCATTGGGCCTATAAAAGAAGGCACGAAAACATCCCAGCTGCATACCAACCTAGCAATTCCCACTTTCTTGCATTTTCTCAAAACCTTAAGCAAGTGCCAATGTCTCAATCCCAGCCCCTTCGTTTCCAGGCCCAGCGGAAACACGCCAAATTTCAGGACAGCCAAGCCAATGCTACAAAGGAACCAGGAACCAGTGGCTATGGCTATGGGATGAAAGATGACAAGAATAAGGATGTGGATACAATAGCTTCGGACTTCATCAAGCTTAAGCACAGGGCTTGGGCACTCCAGAAGAGCACAACCATGTACCAACCTTCTACTTAAAGGTGCCATTAGTTCAAGAAGCCGATACTATATACTTATGCTTGTCATAACAGATGCTGCTTGCAGCCTTGGATATTTGTGGAGTGAAGTTACTATGACATTGTTGATAGAATACAAATAAGAAAGTAATGTAACTATGTGGAGATGTGTAATTATGTGGCAATATTATTTGCAGCAACAGTGTATGGAGTACTTTTATATATGAAAATGAGGCTTTTGTGATACTGCTAGTTGATTTGTTTCGATTTGGAAATTGGAATAGTAAAGCATGGAGCATACATAACCTTCTAATTATTAGCCAACTCCATGATCAGATAAGAAAAAAAAAAAAAAAACTGCACTGATTAAACAGATTTGACAAGAAAAACTGTAGGAGCTACAAGTTGACGAGTCTTGATATGCTCATACGAGTACCCCAATAAATCAAGATGTCACTGAAGTATACAGCATCTCCCAAGGTTCTGGACATGCAGAGCAGTAACTCCACAGGACATTTGTTTAGTAAAATTGTCATGTTAAAATGCATCAGACATCACACCAGATCAAATGATTGTGGCATGTAGTAATATTAAGCAATACTGCTGGTGGTTGCAATCATATAGTCTTATTTGTCACAACAATTTGCTTTTCAGAGCTCCTGAAATTGATAATCACCACTATAACAAACATGGTGTTCAAACTCTGAGCAAGTGCTTTGATTCAATTTAGTCATTTTGAAGGAAAACAATACTAGCAAGTAGCAACAATGAGTAGAATGAAAAAACAACAGTTTCAAGGACGTGAGCAGGTCATGGGCTGGGAGTGGCATACATACTAAAATTTGATTTAGTTGAACCATATATATCATTAAAAGATAGAGTATTATTTGATAAAAGTACCCAATACTAAGGCTACTTAAAACAGAAGGCTAGCTCGCATGCAAAGCTAAGGGTTCACCATAATCTCACCAATCATTGGTTGCTTGAACCCAATCAAGAGGCAGAGGCGCTCTCAACTTTTATAGATTCAAACAGTTTGGTGACATCGGGTGCTTATGGGACGTGGTTAGGGCATTTGTACAGTAAATCTTGAGCTTCAGAATATCTTCCCTCTGCAAAGAACAACTCAAGAACATGCAAGTAGGCAGCAAGTCCTGGAGGCGATTTCACTGTCAAGGCCTTGAAAAAGTTCCTTGCATCTTGAACCGTCCCGTACTTGGCAATGTAAGGAGGGAATGGGTCCACGAAAGGTGGGAACTTGCAGGTTTTCATTGTCTTTAGAAGGGCCAGTGCCTGCTCAAGTTTGTTTACCCTCAGCAAGTCCCCAATTACACGCTGGCAAGTGCCTTGCCAAGGCCTCAACTTAGCCTTATCCACCATCTCCACAAACAAAGAGTAAGCCTCTCCAACCTTTTCATGGCTACACAGACCTTTCAAAATCACATCCAGCAAATCGGCATCCGTGTCCAAGCCCTTCTCGATCATCTCGGTGAAGTACTGCACAGCCCTGTCCACATCCCCAGCTGAACAGTACCCTTGGATCAACAGGGTCCAAGTCTTCAAATCTGGGACACACCCTTCGGCCTCCATTTCATCGAGCACCTTGCGAGCATCTTCCAGCCTGTCGGCCTTGCAAAGGCCATACACCAACTGGCTATATGTAACATTGTCTGGCTGGTGGCCTTGGTCCCTCATTGTCTGCACAATCTCTGCAGCCTCGTCGAACATCCCATTGCTGGTAAGTGCCCTATGGACCCCGTCAAGCAACTCCTTGGTCTTGACGCCCCAGACGGCTTGAAACTTGTTGACAACCCGATTGACAAGCTCAAGGTCCGGTGACGGCGCCAGCGAGATGCGCCTGATGATGATGGGTCCATCCTGCTGGGCTGGCTTGAAAGGGCCATCCATCATGAGCTCATACAGCTCCACAGCCTCGCGGACCATGTGACGCTTCTGGAAGTTCCTGGACAGCTTGAGGTAAGTGTCGATATCAAGGTGCATCCCGGCGGCCTTCATTTCCCGGATCAAGCTCCAAAACTCTGGCACCGACTCCTCCCGGCCGAGAACCCTTGCCATGGCATTGTAGGCCACGGAGGTGTGCGTGTAACCCTGCTGCCGCTGAGCCCATCTGAAGAAGGCGAGAGCCTTGATGGGATGCTCCCCAGCTCCCGGAGCACCGTGATGAAGGTGGTTTCCGTGAGCGGAAGGAGGCCGATGTCAGCGAGCCTGCTATCGAGGCCCGCGGCGTCGTGGTCCCGGACAGCCTCCGCCGCCGCCGCCGCGGCGCCGGTGGCGGACATGCCCCCTCCCGGAACTTGTTGTAGTGCGTGGTGAGGGAGGCGTAGTCGGCGGTGAGGCTGGCCTTCTTGAAGGAGGCGAGGGCGGCGAGGTAGGTGCCCTGGTCGACGGAGTGGCCAGCCTCCTGCATCTCGCGGAGGAAGGGCCAGAAATGGCGCTGGGCGGAGGAGGGTTGGGAGGCGAGGTTGCGGAGCATGAGGTTGTATGCCGCGGAGCTGACGGGCTGGCCGGCGGCAACGGAGCGGCGGAAGGCGGCGAGCGCTTGGGAGGGGTCCTTGGAGAGGCGGTGGATGTCGTAGAGCACGGCCTCTGGGGTAGGAGATGAGGTGGCGGTGGAGAGGAGGCGGCGGTGGCCTCGGAGGGCAAGGAGGCGGCGGAGGGGGCAAGCGCCGCCATTTGTGGTGTGGGGGAGGTTTAGGGGTTTGTTGCGGCCAGCCGACGGCGACGAGCGACGAGGAATGCAATGCTTGGTTGGGGAATAAACGGAGGCGGAGGCGGCGGCTGGGCCATGGGGAAGTTAACATGGGCTGGGCCATGGGTGCTCATGGGTTGGGCCAAAATAAACTTCCTTTGCAAATACTGTACCTTTGATAAAAGTCTAGTTTGGTCCCCCAACTTTACGAAAGTCCGATTTTGGTCCTCAACTCCAAAACCCGGACAAAATAGGTCCCTCAACTTTTCAAACCGTGCAGATTTCGTCCTCGGCGGGTTTGGACGGTGGTTTCACACAGATACTCCGGTTTTGCTACAAGAACCATAGTTTCGTTTTTTCCTCTTTTCTTATTTATTTCTACTGAATCTTTTTAAAAATCATAGTAAATCACAGAAAATTCATAAAATAGAAAATCAAATTTTGTTGGACTCCACATGAGTAGAGCTACGCAATGAATATATAATATGATATACTTTAGTATAAAGTTTTTGCTAGAAGGTTTTGCCTTTTCTTTTTTATTTATTTCAGCTCAATCTTTAAAAAATTTTAGTAAACTATAAAAAATCATAAAATTGAAAAACCAATTTTGCTAGACTCCACATGAGCATATTTACACAATAAAGATATATAGGTGTTCTATTTAATTTATTGGTCGGGATCCATCGATCAGGTTCACAAAATGAGTGTAATGCGTGCGTCGCCTTGGTCAAGACAAGAAACCTAGCTAACCTAACCCGGCTAAAGAGCCACAAGAACTACGTGTTACGTTATTGCGCCTCATGTGGAGTCCAACAAAATTGAATTTTTTTTTTTATAATTTTTCCTGTAATTTACTAAGATTTTTTAAAGATTGAGTGAAATAAAAAAAAAGAAAAAGGCAAAACCTTCTAGCAAAAACTTTGTACTAAAGTATACCATATTATATATTCATTGCGTAGCTCTACATGTGGAGTCCAACAAAATTGATTTTCTATTTTATGAATTTTCTGGATTTACTATGATTTTTGAAAGATTCAGCCGAAATAAATAAGAAAAGAGAAAAATGAAACCAAAGTCACTGTAGCAAACCGGGAGTTATTGTAGCTAAACCACCATCCAAATCCGAGAGGGAAATCTGCACGGTTTGAAAAGTTGAGGGACCCGCTTTATCCTGTTTTGAGTTGAGGGACCAAAATCGACTTTCGCAAAGTTGAGGGACCAAAAGTAGACTTTTTCTTTTTTTTTTCATCAAACTAAACCATAAGCCAAGAGGCCCATACCCGAATTTCCATCATTTTTTTCTCTCTGGAAAAGGAACGAAAACCTGCTTTTATTACAGGCCGGTTGTTCTGCCCGACAGTACCTATATATGAAGATTCAAACACAGTTGTACAAGCCTTTTTTTTTTTTAGAATGACACAAAGATAACGCAGACGCCACAACACGCGACGCACACTCACCCCTATGAACACACGCGACGCAAACCCTACCCCCATGAGCACCTCCGAAGGACTGGGCCGGCAGATCTGGAGATTCTCGAAGTCACCATATGCGCCCTCAGTCCGACGGAACGCCGCTACCACTTAATGCATAACGCCGGTAAATCCCGGGAAAATCCCAAGAAAGGTGCGAGCACCGGATTTAAACCCCCTTGTGGGTAGCGGCCCCACCTGACCGTCCTACCATTAGAGTACAAGCCAATTCGCACAGTTGTACAAGTGACTCTCACGTACGGGCACAAGGAAAATAGACTAGCTAGCAGCAAATTAACTTAATTCACTGCCATAGCAAAAGAAGAAGTCAGCAACTAACGACAAGATGTCAGCTACACCCAAATTTCCATCAACAGATTAGGGAGGGGCCCTAGTCACCTACTATCGTCAAATCAAAAAATCATATACGCGTGCTCAACCCAAAAAAGAAGAAGAAGAAAAAATCTGCATCACTCAAAACAGTTACAAGCAATGGGATATATTCAACGGGTAGGACCCAGTACTAGCCGTCCAATGGAAACAGAGGAGTGGTGGTGTGCATGGAAAGAGACAAAAGAAGATCATAGTTAGGCAAAGCAGGCAAGTGCATCAACAACATTAATTCCTACATTGGGCCAACCTAACTAGTACTACACATGCATCTATCTATCATGCCCTATATAATTGACCAACCGATATATATATATGCATACATAATACACATACATATATGTAGCCCACTAAACAAAAACCTCAAGTACTTTCTTTCTTTCTGACGGTGATGACTAAGAAACAAACATGGATGCAGCTAGCATATATATACTCTATGGATCGGAAAGAAGATGCAGGAAGGCGACAGCCAGGGGAAGAAGCAAGAGTGATGGAGCTGAGTCACCTCCAGATCACTTAGTAGGGCATGATCGATAAAAATGGCACTTTTCCTCACCTCGCTTTGCTTTGTCGTCCCGTCCAAAAAAATCAGGGTGCACTTCGGATCTTCAGCATGTGCATGTGCCATTCATTTGCCTGGAGATTTGTGCCAGGTCCGTCATATACGTGTACTCCTACAAGTGGTTTTGGTTTTGGCTTTCATTCCCCAGCTGGTTCAGACGATCCCTTTTGGCCGCCCGGCCGGGGGCTTAATTCACCTTTGCCTTCTGTGCTTCTTTGCTGCTAAAGCTAAACACTCAACACACGAAACCGGCGGCATGTGAAAGCCAAAGGCTAAAAAACAAACATAAAATGCAAGCCCAAGCCTTCTGACCTAGAAACCAAAGCCACAAAAGTATAGCCTTTTTCCGTTTTTAGAGAAGCCAAAGCCTTAGCAAAGAGAGCCTTAGACACTGACCAATAAATATAGTATAAATTACACGTGTTGCATCTGGATTAGCTTGTTCAGCAGCTCCTTTTTAATTTGGAGTATATATAACCAAATTAAAGCTTACAAGCACAAATCCAAACAGAAAAAGGATTGGAGGAGCGACGCGACCAAAACCTGCAAACAAGATGAAGTAAAATTTATTTATGTGGTGAACAAGAAAGGTGAATTGATGGGCGCAGCTGCTACATTTATTTATTAATTTGCTTTTGTTGGTGGGGATTATTGTGGTGTGTGGTTAGGTAAAGAGGTTGGACTGATGTGTATGTCATGGGACGGGAGAATCTAATGACATATCAGCTGGACAGCAATAGCAATAGCATGACCGACTTATTAGTTGCTTCACTGCTACCAAAAAGCTTGTCACTATACTAATTAATCCACGACAACACGAGTACTCCAGCTTTCTCTGCCATGCATGCCTTTTCTTTTCTGAACCTGAACTCCTTTGTTTCCTTAATCTATATATGAGCCAGTTGGAACTGCATTTGGATAGCTACGCTTATGCAGCAGCAGTAAACTAAGGTTTGTTCTAGATTTGTTCATGGAGTCTGTCCCCGATGCTGATGTGTCATCAAAAATACATGTGGTCCAAAACAAGAGATGGATCGGAGGGAATCTCATTGATGCATGAAAAGAATACTAAACTGGTGTACTGTCCATGCCTTGAGCTGAGCGCAACTCTAGCAAGGAGATGGAGACCAAGAATTAAGTGATTAATCTCTGTTCGTCGGATCCTTTGATACTAAATATCTTTGAGTGAAGACCAAGAAGGATACTACCATCAAATTAAAGCAAGCTCTCATATAGTAGTGCCACCCAATGCAATGCAGACAGTGATGAATGTCAGGTTCTGAAGCTGAAGTTGGAGGGTGGGGCGGATGGCAAATCGGTTTGTCATCAGTCAGGCAATGAAGAGGTGTGGAGCAGCTGCAGGTCCACACAAGTCGCTCTCAGGACGAGGAAGAAAATTAAAGCAGCCACTAGCTTTCATGGCTACCGAAGTTGAAAGCAGCGAGTGGCCACAACTCGTTTCTTGCTTGCTTTCGGTTCGATGGGGCCTTGGATCAAAAGCCCATCGATCGATCGATCGATCTGTAGCTTTCTTTCTGCGGATGGAATGGATGATATGCTGGAAAGATGAATCAAACAGTACTGGTAATAATTTGCTCTCCAGCTGCTGCTTTCAGCCACAGCCAGCCAGCAGCCCTAGCTAGCTAGGTACTGCAGACTCAGGTTTCCTTGGATGCACGCAGTGATGCAGAAGAGAAATATCAATCAAGCAAAGCAAAGGCCCGCACTGAAACTTCACTTTGATAAAACGGGACAGATACGGAACTGAACGAGTTGAGGCAGCCAGCCATGTGGGAGACACAACCAAAACCATGACTTGACTTGGCATGTGAAACCCAAGGCCAACAATGCACTAGCTGCTGCTCCGTCACCGTAGCAATCTTTCGTTGGGCAGAGCGAGCGCTTAGACTGTAAACAAACCTAATAATGCAATATGAATGAATTATTTATAATGCTGCAACTGATTTTGAAACCTACTTGTACTCTGTATCTTGATAGCTGCATCTTACTCCCTTTTTCCTCAGACCAGTAGCTTGGAGTATTAATTAACGTTCTGTAGTGAAACCTGTTGATTAATAAGCGGTGAAAAGTATATTTGCCAGGACGAACGACTCTGCGATTTTATACTAGAGTAATAACCAACTCCTCCTCAGCCGAAGTCAAAATCAACCATATTCATTATGCACTGATTTATGCCTGATGATGAACAGTACCTTGAAAAGCGACTCGGATCCTCCCGTAGGAATAGCAATTCCTTGCGCCTCACGCAGCTTGTCTCCTTTTTCATCCTCCGGTCCTTGAAAGGCTGGGTCCTTGACATGGAGGATGGAGGCATATATAAACACACAAGGGAGGGAGGGACTAAGGAAGGAGCTCTGAACCAAGCTACCAGCTCTCCACCCCTTTGTGCTGCTGTCTGTGTAGTCGTCGCATGCATGCATGTCCTTGCTCTTCTTCAGTTTGTTCCAACACCCTCTCCTTCTCCTTGGCTCCTCCTTCTTGTTGGGGCAGTTAGCTAGGTGAGAGATAGCAATGGAGGTAGAGGCTTGCTACAACTACGGCTTCCCTCCTGCAGACAGAGGCAGGCACCAACCACCACCTCCACCGCCATACGGGCATGGCCCCCTTCCTCACACTGCAGGTATATGTTCTTTAGTTTCTGATTCTTTTCCCCTTTCAGCTCGATCATCTCTTGTTGTTGGTCCATTCATGCTTCTTCTCGGGAAAGGAAAGAAACTACTTCTTTGATTCCTGAATTTGGTTCCGTTTAGAATTTTCTCTCACCCTTTTAACTTACCCTTTTTTCCCTGTAACTTCATCTTACTGCTGCTTTGGAAAATATTGGTCTGATATGCTCTGCTCTGGCTTCAGGACGTTCCTAGTGGATTCTGTTCTCTGTGTGTGTTATATCCATTCTGTTTCGTCAGATGCAACAAGAATTTCCATCAGGACAAATAAATGTCCTTTCTTGCTTTTCTGAATTTCTGTGGTGCTGAATTGTGGAGACTGGCCTCATGTTGGAATCTGTAGCTTTATAATACAACAACCAAAAAATTGCAATGAAACGCTGAAATGGGAACTGAGCAACTTTTTCTTCAATACAAGGAATCGTTTTGACAGAATATAAAACTGTTCTGCTAAGCGTAGAGTAAATAAGGAGCTTTTAACTCATTATTATTATTTATTCAGAAGATGGTGAGTTGTGGGAGTACTTCCCTTGCCCTTTTTGCTACATCGAGGTTGAGGTGCCTTTCATCTGCAACCACCTTCAGGAGGAACATTGCTTCGACACCAGAAATGCTGTAAGTATTACTACTTTGCAAAGCTACTCTGATCTTTTTCTTTCTTTTTTCTTTGAGGGAAAGCTACTCTGATCAATCAGGGTCTGATCTCACAGTAGCCTGCCACTATGATTATTTTCAACCACAAGTCACTGTAGTTATTTTCAACCACAAGTCCTAAAAAGCCATTAGTCACCACCCTTTCATCTACCAAATCTGAATACTGATGAAACCTGACAGACAAAGTTTTAACGGTTTATTACCGATGAACTTCAGGTTTGTCCGATCTGCGCCAACAATCTAGGGAAAGACATGGCCGCACATTTCAGAGTGCAACACTCGCATCTTCTCAAGGTAATTATACGTTCCTTCTACTTAACACTTTTTCCCCAATTAGAAATAGAAGCCCATGCTCTAGTATTTCGGTCATGAACTAACTGATCATCATTCATGACAGAGGAGGAAGCCTTACAGGCCAAGCTCATGCCCTGCAGCTTCAGCATCTGGGAAGAGAACAGCAACATATGAAGTGAACTCTTACTATGAAGAGCCAGAACCACAAAACTACAGGATCGGCAGCAGGGCATACAAAGATCCTGCACCAGACCCACTGCTCTCCCAGTTCATCTGCAGCGTCACACAGGCCGACGACGCGGTCGCGAGTGATGGCAACGCCGAAAAGGGTGTCTCAGACGATCAGAGGTAATTCAGATTTTTACAAGTCCCAAGTGCTGGCTGTGCCAGTATCACTTTCACTGGAGGCTCAACGTGACAGCGGTTTCTCTTCTTCCCCAGGTTGAAGTTGAACAAGGGGGCAACAGCGAGCGATGATGCATCATCCAAGCTTGGACTGGAGGAGAGGCTGCAGAGGATCGACTTTCTGACGGAGATACTCATGTCCACCATTCTTTGATGTGTTGACGCTATCTAGGGTTTCTTGAGCAGCTCTAGGCATGGCTATTAGGATGTGTTTTCTGGGCGCAGAAGTGTACCACTGTCACGTAAGCAATAGCAATTCCCTGCACACATGTGTACACCTATACGGCTATACTATAACTTTGGCTGTCTTATAATGAAGTGTCATATTTTGGCCATCCTTGTCCATTTGGAATCTCTTCTGCACACATGTGTACACCAAGTTTAGAGATACAGCAGTCAGAAACTCAGAATATAAACTCCGAATTGACAAACATATCATTCACATTTCATCACAAGTGAATTTCCCAGTTAGTGAAAATTGGGAACCTGGCTTCTGTGCTCGCAGTATGTGACACCACAATAACCAGCTCCTGGTGAGAACAGCCCGGGCGAAATATACAGGAACTCAGGAAGAAGGATCAAAGAATCTAGATTGATATTGATATATATAATGTCACGTATGCTCTACATGTATCATCAATATCTAACTCTATTCGAAGAGCTACTGCTGGACAAAAAGAAAAGGTGAGAGGATTTAACATGTGAACTTTTATCCTAGGACTAGGAGACAAATGTTACATTTGGAGGAGTAACTCCCATCATCTCGTAATATGCTTTCTCAGCTTCTGCCATTCTTGTCTGGAAGAGTCCCCATTCTTTCCGCAACGCTCTCTTACCTACATAGACAGCACGAGGATAAAGATTAGTCACAGCTTCACCAGCCTCGACACTACTCACAAAAAGATGAGATTATCTAACAAAGTCCTCAGATTCATACCCCTTCCCATGGTGCTTTCCCATTCTCCGACTGCCCCTGTGCATTTTGAAGATGGGACAAGGTTGACATTAGATGCAATTCAGGCACTACAATAGAATCTGACGGTACACAGTTTGCTTCATTTTTTCCCCTTACCTGGTTCCCGAGAGAAGGAACCACTTGGTGTACAATCCATTGGGAATCAACGACACCGATTTTCTCATGAGCAGGCTGCAAAGAGTTTTAAAGGCTCAATTGAAGGCATGGACAAAGGTGTTCAAAAGCTACTCTGCTGAAAAAGGCTTTCTTGTAGCAAATAACTGAAAAAGGTGTTATCAAGGGCCAGCAGAAGTAGTCACAAATTCTTTTCAATGCTATAACTATGCTGTGAAGTGTGTACCTCCACACATTTCCGGAGAGCAAAATCGAGACCCCATCCATGAACTAAGTCATTCTGCAAGAACAAGAAGATATCACCAATCCAAGCCAAAGTGGACGGGTAGAGTGCAGACACTGAATCGTGTAATACCTGAATCATATGCCAGACACATCTCCATGCATCTCTGGAGAAAACTGGAGCCATTATTTCAACAAACCTGTACAGCAAACAGATCAGATACAAGGCAACCAGAGCAAGCAGATTCAACTGCTATGGGTGCAAAATTACATACCCAGCACACGGGGAACATGAGGATCAGAGCACCAGCCTTCTTTCCTCTGTAACCCTGTCAGAACCAGTCCTATAAGATTCCTTTTTTAAAAAACTTTTTTTTAAAAAAAAAAAAAGTTTCTATGTCTCAGCAAAGAGGTTGGACACTGTAGCCTGGCACCAGCACCACTGCACCAGGCTTACAATTTTCCTATCCTCATGCAAAGAACATTTTCATAAACAATGCCAACACACCTTTATGTATACATTGAAAAAAATTAAGTACCACATATTTGTAGAGGATAAAGAAAAAGAATTGTTGCAGCTCCAAACGAGAGCCCCCACTTACATATGAACCTGACGATCCCTCTTCTCTTGGTCATCTGCCATGTTAATCCCTATCTGGCTCTAAACCAGGTTGTGAGATTTCTAATCTATATTTCTTGACAAGTTTAATGTACCTGCAATCAAATATTCAAATCATATTAGCGAGCCACCTACAAAACATGATATGAAGAAATGGTCAAGTGAAAATCGAAATTACATACTCATCTCCATTAAAATGATCAACTCCAAGGTCCTCATCCCAGATAAATATATACTCGTAGGCTGCCACGATATCAGGGTGCAAGAATCTTTTAGCATACCACCTAGAGGTCACGATAATCATAAAACTTTTAGAACCACAACCACCCTCAATATTGAAACGATTAAAGAGTAATAAAGAATCAGAGCACACACCATTTTGCTTGTTTCCGGCGCTTACATGGATAGCTCGCTTTGACCACTCAAATTCATCCCATTCAGTCACCCGCCATCATAGTGAAACAACAGGATAGCAAAATCTTTTGAAAACTGCAGCAGCAACCAAAGGAAAAAAAAGAATCAGGTAATTTGCCAAGTTATTACTCCATGATGATATGTGTAAATTTACAACTGAATTTGAAGTTGCCAAAACAAAGAAAACAGCGGTAGTTCCGACTAGACAATAGAACTTAGGATGTAAGAGTAGTGTCAGATGTAAATAGCCTCTAAAAGTTACCTTCTTGACAGCCCTATTTATGTTATCTTTCTGTGAAATGCCAACAGTGAAAGTAACAAGGTACTTTGGCTTGAAAGGTAGGTCCTGTAAATTCAAATATCCGCATCAGCAAGAATGTTAATGTGCAAGTTACAGAACGTGTGTGAGAATTAGCTAAAACTTTGAGACAAAACATCATGGCTCAGGTGCTGAAATTAAGATGGAAACAATCAACTTTTATGGAGGATAAAGCCATACATGCAAAAAAGAAGAAGAAAGGGCTAAAATCATGAAGAATACAGTGCATAAATGAGCTGGAGAAATAACAAGACAAGAATTCATAGCAGCACTCAGATCTTGAGCGAATTACTTATTTCGCCAACTGTGGGAGAACAAAAAATTATTGAAAAGATGCATTAGAGAAACACACAAGCCTCATAAGAATTTATTTACAAGATGACAAAGGAGCAAGCATATTCTAATTCTTGCTGACAATGTGAAGGGAAGGATATAGCGGAATCTCATGTGAAATACATAATAGTATGAGATGAGAAGTGAATACAAGAATAGTTACCTCATCTGGGTTTCCCCATAACCTGTGCTGATGAAAATCCGCCTCTGGTACAACAATACGGGTGCAAGGCTCTCCGCCCCCTGGGGTTTGTTGGTACATAAATCTACGAAGTTATCAACCAAGGGCTTTTTTTAGATTTATTTATTAACAGATAGACAGGGTCAGTCACAGGACAAAAATCTGAGATGGAAACAAGGAGGATCCTACCTTGAAGTTGTCACTGAGATTGGTTCAGAGGTATTTCCCCTTGCATTCCTGGCGGCAGTCCAAGCATGATTAAGTATAGCTTGAGCTGAGATGCCTGAGTTCTTATCCTCTATGTAGGAGACGATGCTAGATGGAAAGTGAAGCTGCAACATACGTATTTTTTTGTTATTTTTACCGTGTGGGGAAACAGTCACGATCGTTGAGATGCTGCATTTGGAATTATTGATAGACCATGGCCTGGCCTTACCTTTGTTATGCTAACTGTTGGGAAGGAGATTCCGATAAAGAAACCAAAGACCACACCAACGATGGTTACTACAATGAGTCTCATGCTTTAAATAGGCTTCCTGATGGCACTGTAAGTAAAGGAGCAAAGATATGCATCACAGCAGAGGATAGGGGGGAAAATACGGTAGTAGTAGTAGTAGTAATGAATTGAAAGGGATGGATGGCGTGCAAACCTGCGTGCAAGTACGGGAAGTTTGGCCATTGCCTGTTGCAGCGGGAAAGACGGAGACCTGGGAGGAGCGGCGACTTCTACACATTGCTGGACGGGAGCATAATGAGAGTGATAGCTGGAGTGTGGTGGACAGCAAGAAATCGCCCACCTGGTCCTGAAAGATGGGATGGATTAGGGAGGAGGTTATGCTTCAGTGCTGGTGGTATGCAAAGGTGTAGATAAAGGTGGAAGAGGATTGGATTCGTGTTGGTCCTGGGGATGAGAATATTGGCTATGTCGTCTGTAATAGTAGTAGTAACACGTAAGCCTGACCAGGGATGAGGAGGGGAGAAGCTCCCTCCCTCCATGACTCCCTCCCTCCCTCTCTCTGAGTAGCATATACACTATAGAGCAGTAGCAACTGGATGAAGCAATAACACAAATAATATGGTGTTGCCCTCCCTTCTCAGATTAAATAAATTAAATAGATGAATGACAACGCCTTCCCTGCCCTGCCCTGCCCTATGTAAAAAAACAAACGTATGAATGGAGTGGTGTATCCAACCAATCCAGTCTCCTGTATGGGTGCTTTGCTAAGGAATTGGTCGCCCTCGCCGCAGCCGGAGGAGGAAAATGTTAACAGTAACAGCACTAACTAGGCATGTATGTATGCAATGGAAATGAAGAATGGAATGGAATCGAATCGATTGAGCTGCCAATGCATCCGGGAGATAAGTTGTGTGTGGAAGTAACCCAATATACTCGTAACAGAATCTAAAACCTTGTTCTCGGGACGAGACGAGAGGAGAGGAGAGGAGAGGAGATGGGGATTATTACTGTCTCAACTTACCGCGGGCGGGCGGGCAGGGCGGGCGAGGTGCTGCAATGGCGCGCGGGCGGCGGAGGCGGAGGAGAAACCTAGCGGAGAGGAATCCCCTGGGCTCCGGCCGGGGCGCGTGGCGTTGTCGTCGCGCAGCGCTCGCGGAGGAAGAGAGATTTGATTTGTCCGTTGGATTTGAAGGTAATGATGCGGACAAAAATGGAACGAGCCAACGAGGGAGATGTGCTCGAGGAGGAGTTTCGTTGCGGTTTCCTCCAGCTGTCCCGGCCTTGTTTCTGCCTTCTTGTCTTGTTGACTGCCTTGGTTGCACCTGCACCTGCACCTGGCCAACCACACAAGAAAATGCAGAAACCACCAGGCACTTGTTTCAAGTTCAAAACATAAAACAAAAAATTGCCTGACCTGAGCCACTTGCCATGCTCTCGTCCACCCAACAAATGTACATACCTGTCTACCATGGACCAACACGTTGCTATTACACCCATGCCTTGTTACTATTCAACCACCACTGACCGATCACAGCTCAAAATTACCCCCACTTGTAAACACCATGTCAAACGTGGCTTGTGAATTTTCATACATACCACGACACATGCCTCCATGCTTACCGCCCATATGTCATTTGTAACACCGCCAAGATATAACCATAGCCACACCCCTTTATATAGGTGAAAGCACAACCTCCAAGCCAACTAAGCTTTCCAAAGTCATGTGTTTGTTTTGTTTTAAAAAGAAAAACCTTTTTTCAATGATCTTTTAATAAGTAGCATCC
>JADLZK010012195.1:0-22585 GCA_015847255.1 Hyparrhenia diplandra | reverse complement strand
CGAGATGTTGGATAGTCCTTCGTCGGTGGACATGATGTCGAGGGCATCCGGGCGGTTAAGCGGAGCGCGAGCTGCGGCCACCATAAAGATTTCCTTAGTGGATGTAGTCTTGGGCGCCACTCCTTCCGTCCCGAGGGGGTAGATCTTGCGATGTTGGTCTTCCCACGGTCATCTCCGTTGTCTGACGGTCAGCCTTGATGAGGGTTCTTGGCCAGCGGATGATGCATTCCTCTGGGGTTCTTGTCAAGATGAGCCCTCTTTGTGCGCCCTCCAAAGGAATTTCCAGCCTTCTCTTCAGAGTTGTCTTGCGTGAATGCTGAGTTGTGTAGTCCAGTTGGGAACTAGAAAGGTAGTCTGGGCTGGTGTCCGGAATTGTTTCCGAATTCGCCTTCTTTCTCTCGAGTCGAGGTAGCCTTGGTCGAAAAAAGTTTCCGAGTTGGAGTAGCTTCCCTTGTCTGAGTCGGAGTAGGAGTCATGCTTTGAGTTGCTCTTGGAATTCGCACTTGAGCCCTGGTTGTCCACCTTTCCCGAGTCGATTTTCGGTTCGGGCCCTTCTGCGGGTTTCGAGCAAGCTTCGAACTCGTTCTCCGTCTTCGAGGCGGTTTCGGTAAGCGTCGATTCTTTGGAGCTTCTCAACGAGTTCTAGTTCTTCGGTTTTGGATTCCTCGATGATGCGGCTTCGAGTCTTGCCGCCGTCGTCGATCTCGCAAGCCCATGTTCAAAGATGATCGTCCTCCTCCTCGCGGTGAGCTCATGATGTCGTGGTCCGCCAAATTCTTGTGCTGAAATTCGATGAGAGCCCCTACCGCGGCGCGCCCGGTATCGATGTTTTATGACCGAGAGCCTGCCACGGGGTGAACCGGCGCTTTGTTCGGGCCTCGATGAACCTTTGAGCCCGGCGGTTTGTTGCGCGGTGACATTGAGAGCGGGGTTTTTATATCAGGTTCGGGCCCTCGATCAAGGATCGAGTAAAGACCTTTACGTCCGGTCGGCGTGAGCCTGTTTTTTGATTGATGGGGTCGGTAGGAGAACCGGCTATGAAGCTTACAAATGCTTGATCGTGGCCAAGCTTGTGTCCTCATGTCGCGCCCTCCTCTACGAGGTGTTCCTTGGCCGCCTTTTATAGTCTAAGGAGCCAAGGAACTCGCCACGGTCCTAGTCGAATACAGAGAGGGTTGTCCGTAGAGGAATCGAACACCTGAACTCTAAACATGGTAACATGACTAGCGTTCTATCCTAGTTACAACAGAAGTCCCCGTAGCTATGCTAATTCCATTGCCTTCTGGGAGTTGTTTGTGGCCACAGGCTAGGATAGAACCCTGCGAATAACTCGGTAGAGTTCTTTGGTGATCCTGTATCCACAGTGCTCAAGTGAACTTCGGGTTAAATCTCGTGTCTCCATTTGTCTCTTGGTGATTGGCTTCAATTTGGTTATCTTATTGTTTCATCCTTGGTGATTGGATTGACTAGCCTCGACTGGTATATCATCTCTACACTCTTGCATTACCTTCATATATATTGTGCTAGTGTAGTTTGAGTAGAATTGCTTAGTTTCTTAGACTTGTTTAGAGTAATCTAGCTTGTTCACCTAGTTGGTAAAGTAGTGACATAGCCCTTGTGTGTGAATTAGAGACTATAGCAACTAGAATTGTCAATAGGAGGCTTGCCGACAAGTAGAGCTAGAGCAAACGCATTTACGCTTTGTTATTTACTAACAAGTTGCTCTAGTGATTTTGTAGAAATTTTATTAGGCTATTCACCCCCCCCCCCCTCTAGCCATTTAGGACCTTTCAAGTGGTATCAAAGTCGTGGTCACTGTTTTAGCAAGGAGTAACACCCTTCGGTGCAAGATATGGCTACGATAGTGTTCAACCATGTTGGGGGAAAGCCGCCTCACTTTGACGGGGAGAGTTCTTTTGATCATTGGAAGAGAAAAATGACTATGTACCTCGGTTCCATACATGAGAGAGTATTGGAGGTGACGGAGAATGATTATGTCATTCTTGATCCTACCAAGCTCACCGATGAGGATAGAGCAAATCAGACTTGCAATCGAATGGCACTCAACACAATATACAATGCCATCGATGCAAAGATATTTGAGGGCATCAAGGATTTGGACCGTGCAAGTGAAGTGTGGACAAGATTGAGTGAAACATATGAGGGCACCAAGGTTGTCAAGAGTGCCAAGCTATATGGCCTCAAGAGTGAGTTTGAGACCTTCAAGATGAAGGATGGTGAAAAAATTCTTGAGATGTTTCATCGTCTTCAAGTCATTGTGAATGATCTCAAGACTTTGGGCTACAAGACACAAGATCAAGACTTTTGACACAAATTCTTGATTAGCCTACCCTAAAGATTCAAGATGTTGATTCTCATGCTACAAAGAGATGGGCTTGATTCAAAGAAGCCAAATGATCTACTTGGAGAGGTGTTGATATTTGACAAGTATGATCATGATGTTGATGCCAAGGAGAAGAAGGAAGACAAGAAGGTTGAGGAGAAGAAGGCCATTGCATTCAAGGCATCCTCTACCTCAAACAAGGGCAAGGCAAAAGCACAAGAAGAAGAATGTGATGTATCCGGCCTAGAAGAGGTTGATGAAGCTCTTGCCTTGGTGGTGAGAAAATTTGGCACCATGCTCAAGTACAAGAGAAGATTTGAGAACTACAAGAAGAAGAACACTCCAAAGGGCAATGAGGAAAATAGGCTATGTTGAAAGTGTGATAGTCCGGATCATCTCTTTGAGGAATGTCCTCATAGGAAGGACAAGAAGAACAACAAGGACCATAGAAGAGGCAAGAACAAGGCTACCTTCAAGCAAGGCAAAGATGGTGCTTTTGTTGTGACATGGGATAGTGATGAGTCCGAAGAGGAAGAAGAGGGCAAGGCTATGATGGCTTTAGTTGATCAAGACAAGCCATCACTATTTGACTCATCCTCCGGTTCATGCTTCATGGCTAAGGCCACTAAGGTATATGATGAACCATCCTCTAATGAAGTAAAATATGATAGTGAGGAAGAATATGATGAATCAAATGAACCCACTAAAGATGATATGTTTGAGGCAATGGAGCAAGCTAACATTGTTCTCATAGCTAAGGCAAAGGAATGTATGGCCTTGGAAAAGAGAGTTGCCTCCCTTGAAAAGAGCCTTAGGGAGCAAGAAGCATCCTATGAGTGTCTAAAGGAAGACCATGAGGAGCTTCAACTTGCTCATACAAAGCTTGAAAAAGCGCATTCCTTGCTAGTAGCTAAGAGTGACAAGGTTGTCTTGGTATCCAAGAGGAATGTTGGTTCAACATGTGACATTATAGATGAACCATTCGTGGTTGATGTTGAAGAACCAAACATACCCTCCACATCCACACCAACCCACTCTACCTCCACTAGTAGTGATGAAAAGTTTTTAGATTCATCATTATTAGTTGAGAATGAGACTCTCAAGAGAGAGGTGGATGAGCTCACCCACGCCTTGGGTAAGGCATATGGTGGGGATGCCAAGTTGCTAAAGTGCTTGGATAGCCAAAGATTTTCCCTTAACAAGGAAGGTCTAGGGTATATCCCCAAGAAGGGCAAAAGGCTTTTTGTGACTCCAAAGCCTAGCTTTGTGAAGAGCAATGGTTCTTATTGCCAAAGATGCAAGCAAGTTGGGCATCAAGAGCAAAAATGCACTAAAATGAACACCAACAAGAAAGCAAACAAAGTGCATTCAATTTGTTTTGATTCATGCTATTTGCTTACCAAGAGGGAGAATGGTGTGAAGGCAAAGTTCATTGGTACACCAATTGTGGGACCAAAGAAGAAGTCCATTTGGGTGCCAAAGGCTTTGGTAACTAACCTCCAAGGACCCAAGCAAGGATGGGTACCTAAATCTCATTGATTTGATTTGTAGGTGAATTACAAGTCCGGAGGGAGGCATTGGATTCTTGATAGTGGGTGCACTCAACACATGACCGGTGATGCTAGAATGTTCAACTCTTTTGATACACGGTCAAGTGGTGGTAGTATCACATTTGGTGATAATGGTAGAGGCAAGATCAAAGGACATGGCAAGATTGAAATCACAAGTGACTTGAGCATATCCAATGTGGCACATGTTGACAAGGTGAACTTCAACTTGCTCTCGGTAGCACAACTATGCGACCTTGGTTTCAAATGCATATTTGGGGTTGATGATATTGAGGTTGTTAGCATGAAAGATTCAAAGTTGATATTCAAAGGCTTTAGGCATGACAATCTCTATCTAGTTGATTTTGGCACAAGTGAAGCAAAATTGAGTACATGCTTGCTCTCCAAATCAAGCATGGGTTGGCTATGGCATAGAAGGCTAGGACATGTTGGCATGAAGCAATTGAACAAGCTTGTGAAGCACAACCTAGTGAGAGGCTTAGATGGAGTTGAGTTTGAAAAGGACAAGCTATGTGGTGCATGTCAAGCCGGCAAGCAAGTGGGCAACACTCATCCTAAGAAGAATTTCATGAGCACTTGCAAGCCATTTGAGTTGATGCACATGGATTTATTTGGTCCAACCACATACACTAGCATTGGTGAAAATAAGTATAGATTTGTGATTGTGGATGATTTCACTAGATATACTTGGGTATTCTTTCTCAATGACAAGAGTGACACATATTCCATATTCAAGACATTTCTCAAGCAAGTGTGCAATGAATATGATGTTACCATCAAGAAAGTGAGAAGTGACAATGGTAGTGAATTCAAGAATACAAGAATTGAAGAGCTATGCAATGACTATGGCATTAAGCATGAATTACCTACACACCACAATCAAATGGTTTAGTTGAGAGGAAGAATAGGACTCTCATGGATATGGCAAGATCAATGCTTAGTGAATATGATGTGAGTCAATCATTTTGGGCCGAAGCAATCAACACCGCATGCTACTACATCAACCGATTGTATTGTCATCCAATGATGGGCATGACACCCTATGAGCTCTTGAATGGAAGAAAGCCAAGCATTGCTTACTTTAGAGTCTTTGGTTGCAAATGCAACATATTGAAGAAAGGCACTAGATTGGGCAAGTTTGACAAGAAATGTGATGAGGGCTTCTTGCTTGGTTATTCCACAACAAGCAAAGCATATAGAGTGTGGAATAGCACTAGTGGTCAACTTGAAGAAGTGCATGATGTTGAGTTTGATGAAACCAATGGGTCTCAAGATGAAGAAGAAAATCACAATGATGTTGGTGGAACTCAATTGGCAGATGCAATGAAGAACATGGACATTGGGCACATCAAGCCAACTCAAGTGATTGATGTTGATGATGACAAAGATCAAGTGCTCTCATCTCCAATGGGTCAAGCTAGTGGTTCTCAAGTGCAAGATCAACAAGCTAGTACATCTTCTCAAGTGCAAGGCACATCAAGTGATCGACCAAGTTCAAGCAGTCAACTAAAAATAATCCAAAATACAAGTGTTGCTAGAGATCACCCAATTGATCAAATTGTTGGTGACATTGCAAGTGGAGTACAAACAAGAGGAAGAATTGCGGCATTTTGTGAGCACTTTGCATTTGTGTCACAAGAAGAGCCGGAGAAGATTGATGATGCCATGAAAGATGAAGAATGGGTATTGGCAATGCAAGAAGAGCTAAATAACTTTGAAAGAAATGAAGTATGGGAGTTGGTGGAAAGACCAACCAACTATAATGTCATTGGAACCAAGTGGGTGTTCAAGAATAAGCAAGATCAAGATGGCATTGTGGTTAGAAACAAAGCAAGACTAGTTGCACAAGGCTACACTCAAGTTGAAGGTCTTGACTTTGGTGAAACATATGCTCCCGTGGCAAGGTTAGAGGCAATTAGAATCTTATTAGCCTATGCATGTGCCCATGACATCAAGCTATACCAAATGGATGTGAAGAGTGCATTTCTCAATGGCTTCATCAATGAGCTTGCATATGTTGAGCAACCTCCCGGTTTTGAAGATTATCACAAGCCTAATCATGTGTATGTTGGCATTTGTTAAGTGCTAAAAGAATATGAAGGATTCTGCAAGCGCACAGAACACCTACCATTGTAGCTTTTCCCTAGGATGAGTATTCTAGAGTATCGTATCCACAGGGAAGCTTTGGCTAAAGAATTCTAATAAGTCACAATCATGTATCTACTAACTCAGCAAACCACTAGACTATAGTGAGGAGGTAATTGTTAAAGGATAAGTAAATATCAAAGCATAAAATAATAACCTACCTAAGATATCAAAGAATAACTAAACTAATCAAGAGGTCAAAGGGAGAGATCAAGGTTCCTGGATACTTCTCTATTACTTAGGTTCTATGATAGCAATCATACCATAACACTTTGGGACATCAGAATACTAGCCACAGAAAGAGATGAGAAGGGGGCTAGGAAGCTCCGACTACGGTCCTACAAACACCAACCCGAACGTGGTGGAATACGCCGGCCATCGTGGTCACTACTACAGGGCTACCACAAACTATCCGTGGCATTGGGTGCAATCTCAGGTAACCTATAGCCTAGACACCATGTCTGTACTATCGATTACTACTCTAGCTACCATGAATAACTAGAGCCCTCAATACGAGCAGAGATCCCATGCAATAGCATAACAACTATACTTAACCATATATGTAAAACATGGAAGTAAATAGAGAATATAAATATATGAATCATAAGTCTTACAAAGAAAGGATATAAGACATACCAAACTCTGTAGACATCTCTAGAACAGGAGCATAGCTCCACTCTCCTTTACTCTTGATTAGATCTAAGTTAGATCTAATCTAGTCCTAATTACATGGCTAATCTACTTCTAATTACATTACTAATCTACTTCTAATCTACTTCTAATTCACTAATCCCTGAGAGAGAGGTTATCCTTACATTGGGACACCTCTACAACTGAGAGATAATGAATAGAATGAGATAGAATGAATTAGGGTTTAGCCCTGGGGTCAAGGGGTCTTCTTATATAGGCCTTGGCGATGAATGATGACCATTGGATCAAACCGACCTTCAATAACGGTGTAGATACAACCTCAAGGTCGGTTACAAACCGACCTAGGAAGATGAGCCTGATTGGCTACTGTAGCCTGGCGGCCGCCAGGCAGATTTAGGCCGGCCGCCAGGCCCTTGTGGCCAAACCATATCATCTTTCTTCTGGTGTCTTCTGGTACCTTCTAGAGTGTTTTAGTCCATATTTTGGGTCGAGTTACTTCACGGTTAAGTCTTGTCATCGTATGTGAGATATATTCTGTAACTTTCTCCATTCTTCTCTGCATTTATCTGTTAAGTCCCTGAAAAGATATAAATCACCAAAGCTCGTGGAATTATGTTAGTTAGACCCCTAGTCTATGTTGATATTCATTTTAAGCCCTTATCCATGTTTAGTTGACTAGTAATATTATGCTATAACAGGTGTCAACAAGTTCCCCCAAGCTTACCCTTGCTAGTCCCTAGCAAAGCCAAACTTAACAATGGATCCGGGAGTTGCTACAACGCTTTCACACCTCAAAAGTACACATGCTTTCAAACAAAATTTCTCCTCCAGATAAAACTTGTTCAAATTTTAACTTACCCATATTACCTTTAACCATGGAGCTTATAGCCTTTTCTTGGGATCTTGGTGTCGATGTTTTACGACCGAGAACCTGCCACGGGGTGAACCGGGCAGCTTGTTCGGGCCTCGATGAACCTGGAGCCCGGCGGTTTGTTCTTGCGGTGACATTGAGAATGGGGTTTTTATCTTTGGTTCGGGCCCTCGATCAAGGATCGAGTAAAGACCTTTACGCCCGGTCGGCGTGAGCCTGTTTTTGATTGATGGGGTCCGCCGAGAATCGGCTGTGAAGCTTACAGCGCTTGGTCGTGGCCAAGTTTGTGTCCTGTAATCGCGCTCTGCGTTTGTGCTCCGCGTTCGTGCTCCGCGTTCGTGCTCCCCTTTATGAGGTGTTCCTTGGCCGCCTTTTATAGTCTAAGGAGCCAAGGAACTCGCTACGATCCTAGTCGGATACAGAGAGGGTCGTTCGTAGAGGGACCGAACACCCAAACTCTAAACAAGGTAACCTGACTAGTGTTCTATCCTAATTACAACAAAAGTCACCGTAGCTATGCTTCCATTGCCTTCTGGGAGTTGTTTGTGGCCGCAGGCTAGGATAGAACCCTGCGAACAACTCGGTAGAGTTCTTTGGTGATCCTGTATCCACAAGCCCCCGAGCATCTCAAGATTGAGTCATGAGAGTTGTCTTTGCTCTTCTCGGGTGAGGCCTTGATATGGTCTTCAAGATCATCTTCACGGTGCACTTTTTTTCAAAAAAAGTGCACCCGTAGGGTGTAGCCCCCGAGCTTCTTGCTTTTTGGCACAAAGAGCTGGAAGGTCTTTGAGTTCTTCTCCTCCGTCTTCGAGTTCTTCTCATCGTCGGAGCTCTTCTTTCTTGGAAAAGAGTTTTGTCCCGCTAGCCCCGAGCATCTCGGGTTTGAGTCATGAGAGCTTTACGCTCTTCTCGGATGCGGCTTTGATGCGGTCCTTGTTGTTTTTCATGCGGTGTGCACTTTTGTTGAAAAAGTGCACCCGTGAGTGTAGCCCCGAGCTTCTTGCTTTTTGGCACAAAGAGCTGGAAGGTCTTTGAGTTCTTCTCCTCCATCTTTCTTCTCGTCGCCGGAGCTCTTTGAAAAAACCGTGCCACTGGTATCCTCAGAGCCCCCGAGCATCTAAGAGTTCTTTTCGGAGATAGAGCTCTTAGAGGTTCTTCATGCTTCGGGCTTTTGACCGTTTCTCTTTTTTCGTGCAGTCACGGGAGTCACAGTGCACTTTTACTGCGCTCCGTTTTTCGGGAAACGTCTGTGCATGGCAGTCATTGCCATAAATTCCATGCTGCGGGATTTGAGGTGACCGCTCCTTTTTGCTGGTCGCCTCGTCTTCGTGGACCCGGTCTATAGGCATGCTGATCCTGCCTATAAATATGGCCGCTTTGTTCGTTGGAAAGCCAAAGCGTCTTTCTTCTTCTCTGCTTCTTTTTCTTCCTCTTGGACTGTCTTCTCCTTTAGAAAAAAGCTTTTTCTGAGCTTCTGATCCATGGCGGTGCCATTGAGTGAGTTGGATCAGCCCCCGGGTGTTGTCTTAAGCCTTCTAAGGTTCTTCTGCGAGTGAGGGATGTCTTGTGATTGGGAATAGCGGCAGGCTATTCCCGCAGCGGTTCCACACCGGGAAAGTTTGAGGAGTGAGTGCGGGATGTCTTGTGATCTAAGATGATCTCCTCTCCTCCTTCATTTTTTCTTGGTGTGGGTCAGGTAGGGTTCTTTTCGGTTACCCTCCTGAGCCTCTTTGGTCCACTTCCTCGCCGCTTGGGTAGACATATGACGGCTTCCCAACCGGTATTGGTCGCCGCTCGTCTTCGGGGAAGGTTGTGCCTTTTGAGGAATTGCTGAAGATGGTGCTCTTTGGGGGTGCTTCCTTCTACTCTTTGTGGAGTTGAGCGCTCCCTTTGGGCTCTTTTCATCCTGCTGCGACCTGGTGAACTCCGGAGCCTTCTGCAGAGGGTTCTTTTTTCCTCCAAGTCGCCTATCTTGATCCTGGAGTCCATTCGCTGCCGTCGTCGGGGTTCTTCGAGCTCCAGGTGTTTATGGACTTGGGCGCAAGGGTCTTGACTTTGAAGTTGGCCCGAGTTGTTGAGACTCAGGCTCTTGGGGTTCGAATACTGGTCCGGGCGCTCCGTCTTCTTCGCCATTGGATGCCGGTTTGTCACACCCCAAAATTTCTATCTTGGAATGTGACTTAGAAAACACCAAAATAACAACAAATTATTTTTTTATTTCCTAAAATTTATAAACTTTAGTTAAGTTGCTAAATTCTAGATAGTGTAAAATCCGGTTTCTAAAACTTTTGCAACTCAATTTAATGGTTTGTTGCATTCATGCCTTTGCATAGTGTTTATGCTTGAAAAATGAATTTCAATGTTTTGAAATGCGCCTAGGGTTTGATCCTATCTTCATCTCTCCAAATACCAATTCAATATCTTAAACTCCAATCACGTCTTTTGTTGAAAATAATCTAGCATGACCCCTTTTTCTCCTTTCTTTTCTTTCTCAACCTCCCAGTCAATTTGGTGTCTATGAATTCTTTGGGCCAATCTTTTCCCGTCTCCTATTTGTTCATACAAAAGAATCTTAGTTAAGTTGGGTTAAGCCTATGCTAACCCACTGTCTCTTTTCATCATGAATAGCTTCCCAACTTGCTATTTTCGCTAATGGACTTAGTCCTCTCTCTTCCTCTTGCTTTGGGTCAAGATCAAGTCAGCCCAACATCTCTCTTCCCTTCTCCCACATCCTGGCCAATGCTACTCACGTAGAGATGTTGTCCCTCTCCTCCATGCCGCAACCTCCCCTCCCTCTCATGCAAAGTAGCATCACTAATGCTTTCTCCTTTAATCCCTTTGGACCCATCTCAATGAGCATTACAATTTCTTATACTAATCCCCTTCTCTAACTCCCTCTATTCATGTACAAATTAAATAATCGGCATTCTCTTGGCCGGCCACATCCACCCACTGCATGTTCTCACGCCTCTTTGCCTCACCCACATGCAAATAGCAGCAACACTTAATTCTTTATTAGCCTCTTGATTCGTTGATCAGGATGGCTCTCTTTCCCTTGCGCGCAAAACTTCATTCTCTCATTCAGAAATAACAGTCCCAATGTTTATTATTCCTCCTTAACCCCATCCCTAAATTGTATGAGTAAAGGGCCGAATTACTCCACCCTCTCCCTTTGGTTTCTGCATGCATACATGCAACAGGTACGTATCCAACTTATCTCCATCCTCTCTCCCTCTTCTAAAAATAGCAACAATAATATCTCAACCTTCCTCTCTTCCTCATGCACAAGCAGATGGACATCATCTCCCTGGTCGCCATCCTGTCTTCATGCTGCGGCCTCCTCCCCTATCCCCATGCAAAAATTGCAGCAATGTTTCCCTCATTATTCCCTTTACAAGCCCCTCTTTATTCACCTTCAACACTCTCTAATTCCAGGAATGAAAGGCTCATGAAAGCAGCCATGCATCTTCTCCTCTCCCTCGGCAAAACAGATGCGCCTCCTCTCCTCTTCTTCTTGTTCAGCAGCCACCCAACAGAAGGCGCCCCATCTCTTCCTCTCCCATCTGCCATGGACGCCCCAACTTCTCCTCTTTCTCCCTCTCCGTTCTCCCCACAAAAATGGAGCCCTCATGTAGCAGAGATTTGGATTTGCCGCTGCATGTTTCACCTGCCCGCTGGAATCCTTCACACCATGCTGCAGCGCTATATGGAGGCCACAATGGTGTGCGTTGCCATCTCCCAGAACCCACGGCAACACGCCCCACTGAATTTCGTTGCTGCTGTTGTACAGATCATGATCATCCATGAGGAGAACCGCAGCAGCACCTCGCTCATCGTCGTCGTTTCCGGTTCTGTACATGACATGGTGAGGACGCCCCTCCCCATCTCCTCTCTGATTCTTGAATCCATAACTCTGTCATCCATATCTTGATCTCACTTGTGGTGCATGATGCTCTGCGAGGTGGAATTGACGCTGCCGGAACGGTCAGTGGCCCGATCGTCACCCATCGTCGATTACAGCTACCACTAATTTCATCCCCACCCACAGCTAATCCCAATGTGAGGACTCAAATAATTTCCTCCTATTGTTTATATGTTACTCGCAGTAGGATACATGTCATAATCTACGCTTGGTTGAATCCCGACGAAGTTTCGGTACAATCTTGTCTCTGTCCTTTGTGGACAGCAGCACTGCTTCCGGTTGGCATTCGTGTTCCCAATGATATGGATCTTGAGTCATCAAACCCTTTGATCATGATGTAGTTCCTGTAGTTGCACATGTCTCTGCAAAACGGTTTTGCCAAACAATCCAAGAGCAAAGAGATATCATCAGTTTTGGTGCTTGCTGTCCCTGCTGCCTCACGGCTGCGCAACTGCTGGTTGCCAAGCGCGTTCCCAGCGATCCACACCTCTGTTATGCAATTACTTTGATACACGTATGTATTATATACCTGCACACACATCAGAGAAATCTCATGTCCATAGGATCCAAGATCAAATAGATATCGCCCATTTTTCTGTTTGCTGTTACTGCTGTCTTGACAGTTTGCATCTCTAAATGGCATCGACGTTCCCCACAAATCCGAAGCCCAAATCACCAATCCCTTAAACCTAAATGTTCATTATATCCCTGCACATGATTCCAAAAGTTTCTTTGTACACACAAACAACGATGACCGAGATATCGATGCCATAGCAACTACTACCCCGGCTGTCCAAACAGCAGAGCCACCCTGTTTTTGCAATCGCGTTCCCCGCTAAACCGCTGCATAAATCACTGAGCCCTCCTACTACAATGGGTATTTCTTAGTTGCACAACATCCTACCAAGTTTGAATCCCATAAGTTAAATATGGACCTTCCCTTTCATGGTCAGAATCATCGGTACCCGCCGCTGTTCGCCACCGGGTATGCTCAACCAGTGCACTAATCACCGTATCATGTTTCTCTTCGATCTAGCATTTACATTAGTACAGCCACTTGTCGAAATATATTCCCTATGTCCACTACATAAATCCACAGTCATTTACATTTCATATGTACACCCATGTTCAATGTGAATCTTTCCAAAATAGCACTTATCGATCATGTTTATTCCATTCCTATTGTTCATCAAAACTTCTAGCTTCTACCTTCGATCTTTCATGTCTTCTAAACCATAGATTTGTTTAGTTGTTTTTGCGCTCAGCGATCGTAGCCAGAGCCCCATGTGTTTTAAACCTTTATGTCTTGTTCTATATATATTGATTGATGTATTGCTTCTAGGTTTGTCTATGATGGTTGTGATGATTGTTGCGACCGTTAGAAGAGGCTATACAAGGATGATTCAGAAGGAAAGATGGACAAGTTTGAGCACTATTTGAGGCAAGTATAGTTTGGGATCTACTAGCTTAAGTTCATGATCATGTGACCTATTTAATGTTTATGCCATAAAACATAAAACATGACTTTTATCAACATAAGAAATTGTCTGCAACAGAACATCCGGGACTTACAGTACAACCATGAGTGCTACATGGCACTGGCTTTAGTCAAGTATGAGGATCCTTTCTAGCTTGTTAGTGGTTACCGAAAGGCGTTAGGGTGAAATAGACCGTGGATCCCGGAGAGGTTGTATCACACGGAACTGCCGCAGACTGTGGATCCCCAGAAGGGTTGTATCGCATAGACTGACGGATTTACCTAGCGGCCACTAACTTGTTAGATGGACCTTTGAAAGGCTTCATAGTGAACCCTGCCGACCTACCTTGGTAGTGGGTCAAGAGGCTGATCACCTCGGGCAAAAGGGTAAATCACGGCTCATGGTGAAAGTGTACACCTCTGCGCAGAGTTTATCAAACTAGTATACTAGCCTTGCTCAAGGACACGAGCGGCCTTGGACCTTTGCACTAAGATGATGACTAGTGTTGTTAACTTGTTTATGGTTTATTGTTTTATGATTTACATTATTTATGTTACAATGATCATGATCTATGGGTAGTTCTTACCTAGCTATTCTTGCCGAAGTTCGACATGAACTCACTCTTGCTATTTCCCTCTCGCCCAGTCTATTAGCAAAAGCTCCATTGGAGATGGATGAAGATATTGAGGATACTATTTGGAGTGCTTGGCATACGGAGCCCCCAAATCAACGTCCCCTCGATATAGCAACCGTTCTGCGTTACTCGATAAGTTGTAAGTGTTAATTTAGTTATGTTTACGATATAAAGCATTGTTTCTGATATTTTTATATTCTGTAACATATGTGTGGACTTCCTGGGTACACATATGATGAGTCTGGTCTTCTTTGGAAAACCAGGCGTGACACGGTTCCTCCTGCCTGCGGTGTTGTACTCTTCAGGGTTGTAGGGCTCCTGGTCTCCTTTGTATCTTGTACGTGGGAGTTCTTGTTGGGCTCCCTGTGCACTTGAGTCTTCTTTGTATCTTGTAGGGAGTTGTTTCCCATGTAACTTGTAATCTTCAAGGTGTTGAATAAAGAGCTATTATCTTGGTCTTGAATGATTCTGTTCTGCCTTTAATTGCAGTTTGTCCTCTGCTTGTTGTTGTAGTCAACTGGGTTGTTTTCCTCAGATGACTTTGTTGATGCTTCGCCTTTAGAGTTCTTCCTTAGGCTTTCTGGCCCCTGTCTTCCTCTTGTAGACTTGTGCCGAGTAGTTTGGAGTCTTGCTCAGTAATGTCGAGTTGTTTCTTCCGATGATTCAACTTGTCCTCCTCCCAGTAGGATTCTTTGAAGATAGAATAGGATCTTGTCCTTGTGCGCTTTTTTCTTTCTTGGTGCGTTGGCTAGCCTGTTCGTAGGTCTTGCCATAGTAGATTGGAGTCTTGCTTCAGTATTCCAGAGTTTTTTCTTCTGGGTTGTCAGCTTGCCTTTTCTGTAGACTTGGCTGAAGATAGATCTAAAGTCTTCTCCTGAGCTCCAGTGTTGTTTCTTCTGGAGTATCAGCCCGCCTTCTTTGTAGACTTGGCTAAAGATAGTTGTAGAGTCTTGCTCCGGTTAGTCAGGGTTGTTTTCTTCTAACAAATGACTTGTGTCTTCCTCTTGAGACTTGTCATGATGAGTGGAGGCTTTCTCTTGAGTTCCAGAGTTGTTCTTTCTAGAATATTAGCCTGCCTTCTTTGTAGTCTTGGCTGAAGATAGTTGTAGAGGCTTGCTCCGGTTTGTCAGGGTTGTTTTCCTCGACAAATGACTTGTGTCTTCTTCTTGAGACTTGTCATGGTGAGTGGAGGCTAGCTCTTGATTTCCAGAGTTGTTTTTTCTTGAGTATCAGCTCGTCTTTTCTGTTGACTAGCTGATGGTGATGTAGTCTTGCTCCTGGTCTTCAGAGTTGTTTCTTCTGAAGTTTCAACTCGTCTTTTTCTGTAGATCTGCTAACGGTGGTGGAGTCTTGCTCCCGGTCTTCAGAGTTGTTTCTTTTGAAGTTTCAGCTCGTCTCTTCTGTGGACTTGCTGACGGTGGTTGGGGCGTCCCCCAGGTTGCTAGGGTTGTTCTCCTCTAACATGTGACTTGTATCTTCTCTTTGAGACTTGTCACGATTGTTCGGAGTGTTCCTCCAGGCCATTAGGTTTCTCCGTTAGGCCTTCTAGCGTTGTCTTTTCTTAGACTTGCTAGAGTAATTTGGTGGAGTCATGCTCCAGGAAGAGTTGTTCTAACTCTGGGTTGCCGCTTCTGGGCTAGGGCTCTCCCATGCTGTCCAGTGGACTATTACATGACGTCCCTTGAAGGGTTCTCAGTCCGAGCCCATTTAAGTGCACTGCGGACTGAAGGTCAAGATGGTTGGGTTCCTATTTCATAACACTACAATCCACCTTGCCTGGTTTGGGCTGCTCTCGCTTTCGAGAGACTTATGTGAGACGATGGGTTTCTATTTCACAACACTACACCGTTCACGCCCGATTCGAAGGCCGTCGCCGTCATTGGACATAGTGGCACTTTACGGACCCTCGATGGCCTCTGCGACCTAGACGGACCGATCCCAACGTCCTCTTTTTTTCAAGAGTCGAAGTTCACGATCTTCCGCTAGGATTTAAGGTGTGGGCGCTATTCCGAGCTAGGGCGTCGCGCGTGGTTCCACCCTTGGAATTTGACCTCCGCTTACGGTGGTCGGGGTTTGCCTTCTTTTGGTCAACTTCTTCTACGCGGCGCCAATTCGGGCTATTTGTTCCTCTCCCTTGGGAGGCATGCAGCTTTACTCTGGGCGACTTGTTTTGGTTGAAGTGCCTGGTAGCCGCGTATTTGGTGACCTTTCCCTTGTTGGTTGGTCCAGAGTTCTTCTCAGGCTTGATCTTCTTCTTCTTGAAGTGTCAGAGAGTTGTTTTTTGCATTCTGCTTCTTCTCTGTTGCCTTGATTTCCTCTAATTATGGATAGAACCTTCTGAGTTGGCTTATGTGCCAAGAGTTTCTGATTTCTTCTCCTTGCATGGTCATCAGCTCGTAGGTTCCTGGTCCCAGTACTCCTTTGATGATGTATGGTCCTTCCCATGGGCTGAGCAATTTGTGCTTGCCTTCCGTCCTTTGATTTCTCTTGAGTACTTGATCTCCTGGGTTGAGGTTTCTTGGATGTGTGCTCTTGTCATAATGCCTTCTTAGTCCTTGCAGATATCTTGCGTTCTGGAGGATTGCATTTGATCTGACTTCTTCTGCACAGTCGATTTCTAGTCTTCTTGTCTGTTCTCCTTCTCCTTCTTCAAATTGCTCGATCCTTGGAGTGCTCCATATGAGGTCTGCCGTTAGAACGGCTTCTGATCCATAGGTTAGGAAGAAGGGTGAGTAGCCTGTTGCTCTGCCGATTTGAGTTCTTAGGCCCCGCATTTACTTTTGGAAGTTCTTCGATCCATTTGGCTCCGTAGTCTTTGAGTTCTTCATATAGTCTTGGCTTTAGTCCGGCAAGGATGAGTCCGTTTGCTCTTTCGACTTGTCCGTTAGCCTGAGGATGTGCCACAGAAGCATAGTCTATCCGTATGCCACAATCTTGTGCCCAATCTTTGAATTCTGCCGTTGTGAATGGTGATCCGAGGTCAGTGATGATCCTGTTGGGCATCCCGAATCTGTGCATGATCTCTTGGATGAACTCGACTGCCTTGGAGGAGCTGAAGGTGACCAATGGCTTGTATTCTATCCATTTGGTGAATTTGTCAATGGCGACGAAGATGTATTCGTATCCTCCCTTGGCTCTTTTCAGTGGTCCGACTTGATCCAGTCCCCAGCATGAAAAAGGCCATGACGGTGGTATGCAGATTAAGTTGTGAGCTGGCACATGCACTTGTCTTGCGAACATCTGGCATCCTTTGCATCTTCGGCCGAGTTCTTCTGCGTCTTTAAGAGCCAAGGCGGTAGTATCCGGTTCAATGCTTTTCCCACGAGGGTTCTTGACGCCGCATGGTTTCCACAAAGATCTAGAGTGGATTTCTTGTAGGATGTCTTTTCCTTCTTCAGAGCTTATGCACTTGAGTAGTACTCCTGATGATGCTGCTCTCTTATAAAGCTTGTCTCCGATGAGCACGTAGTTCTTGCTTCTTCTCAAGATCCTTGTTGCTTCAGCTTTGTCATTGGGTAGTGTCTTGTTCCTGATGAAGTTTATGATGTCTTCGATCCAGGGAGTTGTTCTGCGACCTGGAGAGATTATCATTACTCCATTTAGGGCTGATTGCTCCATGTTGCCTTCTTCTGGGTTCTCCTTGATGGATGGTTTTAAGAGCTCTTCGACGAATACTCTGGTGGGACTTGTGCTCTGTCGGATCCGAGTTTGGCTAGCACGTCTGGCGCCACGTTCGCATCCCTGAGCACGTGTAGGATTTCTAGGCCTTGGAAGTTCTTTTCCAGCTTGCGTATTTCAGCGCAATAGAGGCCCATGTTGTCCTTTGTGCAGTCCCATCCATGTTGACTTGATTGATGACAACAAATGAGTCGCCGTATACTTGAAGTCTCTTGATTCCCGAGTTCTTGCTATCTTGAGGCCGTGGATGAGTGCTTCAAATTCTACCTCGTTGTTTGTAGCTTGCCACATGATTTGCAAAGACGTACTTGAGTTGTCTTCCTTACGGAGATATGAATAAAATCCTCGGCTCCTGCTCCCCTAGCTTCAACGATCCATCCATCAGTACAAGTTCCAATGCTTCTTGATGTCGTCGGATATGGGTTGTTGGAGCTCTGTCCATTCTCGCTATGAAGTCCGGAAGTGCACGGGATTTGATTGCTCTTCTTGGGGTGAACTCTAGGTTCAATGCTCCGAGTTCTCTTGCCCATTTTGATATGCGCCTGTCGAATCTCTCGTTCCTCGGGATATCGCCTAGTGGTGAATCTGTCACCTCTTTCTTGACCAAGAAACCGAGTAGCTGCCCCGATGGTACTCCAAAGACGCATTTGGTTGGATTGAGCTTCCATTTCCATTTGTTGAGGCTTTTGAAAGTCTCCTCCAGGTCTTGAATCAGAGTTTCTGGTTCTCTTGTTTTCACCACCACGTCGTCTACGTATGCTTCGGCATTTTTGCCAATCTGCCCTCCCAAACAAGTCTATATCGCCCTTTGATACGTTGCTCCGTTCTTCAATCCGAAGGACATTGTTTTGTAGCATGAGCACCAAAGGGGTGATAAAAGAGGTCTTGCTCGATCTTCTTTCTTCGGCCGATCCGGTGGTATCCCGGTAGCAATCCAAGAATGATAGTAGAGCTGATCTGCCGTGGAGTCCACTATTTGGTCAATCCTTGGTAGCCCGAAGGGGTCTTTTTGGGCGTGCTTGTTCTGTCTGTGTAGTCCACACACATGCGCCAATCGAGGGTGTTCTTTTTACGCACCAATACCGGGTTGGCGAGCCCGGTCGAGATGTAGGATCTCTCTGATGAATCCTGCTGCGAGTAGTTTCGCAATCTCCTTCTTGATGGCTTCTTTCTTTTCTGGCGAGAACCTCCTTAGTCTTTGCTTGATGGGTTTGGATCCCATGTTGATATCAATTCTGTGCTCAGCCAGCTCCCTTGGGACTCCGGGCATGTCTGCCGGTTTCCAGGCGAATATATCTTTGTGTTGCCTTAGGAAGCTGGTGAGCGCGAGTTCCTATTTTGGAGATAGGTGGGCGCTAATGATCGCCGTCTTGGATGGATCACCAGTCTATAGGTCAATGTGCTTGACGTCGGCTTCTTCTGGGGGAATCAGAATCGCCTGCTTCTTGGCTGGTATCTCGAGTTCTTCTGGATTTGTCTCTTCCCCCTTCTAGTCGAGTTCCTTTTTCTCTAAGAGCTCTCCTATCTTGTTTGCAATCTCCACGGCTTGTACATCACACTCAAAAGCTTTCTTGAGATCTCCTTTGATGGAAAGAACCCCAAATGGTGCTGGCATCTTTAGTAGAAGATACGGGTAGTGTGGAATAGCCATGAATTTTGCGATAGCAGGTCTTCCCATGATGGCGTGATATGGTGACTCGAGATCTGCCACTTCGAACTTGATGTACTCTATCCGGTAGTTGGATGGAGATCCAAATGTGACTGGCAAGGTGACTTGTCCGATTGGTATGGCTGCTCTTCCAGGTACTATTCCATAAAAAGGAGTGTTGGATGGAGCGATCAATCCAGAGAGGTCTAGTCCCATCTTGTTCGGTGTTTACGAGAAAATGATGTTCGATCCTGCTCCTCGTCGATCAACACCTTGGTAACGATTACTCCGGCTATCGGGGGTTCTAGTACCAAGGGATACAGGCCAGCGTTGCCCACACTTGTCCATTGATCCTCCCTGGTGAATTGAATCGGGTATTGGGACCAGTTGAGATAGCACGGTGTTGCGGGCTCTGCTGCCATGATTGATCGGAGTGCTAGCTTATCTTGTCTCTTGCTCTTCGATCCGGGTACTCTAGAGAATATGACGTTCAAAGATCTCGTTGCTTTCTGGAAATCTCCTGTCTTCGGCTCTTCGCTGGCCTCTTCTATGTTCTCTTGATTGTTCCCCTTTTGAGCAGAGCTGTTTCCTCCCTTGTACTTCTCCTGGAATGTGAAACGATTTTCCGGCGTGTCTTTGTGCTCGTGGTGGTAGATGCAGGGTAGGTCTTCTAGCTTGATATTGCTTCTGTTCCTGTCGCCATTGTTGTTGTTGTTGTTGAACCTTTGTTTGTAGGGCTTCTTTGACTTTTCCGCCATTGTGACAGTGTTGTCTGGTCCTCGCCTCTTTTGCTGCTGAGTGTTGTTCTGTTCCTTCTTCGGGCCTTCCGAGTTCTTTCTTTCTAGAAAACGATCTCGGGTTCTTTCTTCAGCTCCGATCATCTTCTCAACAGTAAGCTTGAACTGCTCGTTTGTCCTCGGGTTGTCTTTGTAGAAGTCCAAGAACTGCCATCTTGAGAAAATTCCATTGTCGAAGGCGTCTATCACTTCCCTTTCGGTGATGTCATGCACTTGGGATCTCATCTCCCCAAATCTTCGGTAGTAATCCCTCAAGGATTCTCCTGGCTTTTGCTTGAGGCTTTTCAGCTCTGCCTGAGTAATAGGATGGGTAATGATTCCTGCGAAGTTGCTGCAGAATGCTTTCTGCAAGTCCTCCTAGTATCTGATTGAGCCCTCTTCGATCTTGTCGAACCATTGGAGCGGTAGAGCCTCTAGGGCCATGGGAAAGAAAACGGCTTTTGCGTCATCATCTCCTCCAGCCAGCTCAATGGATTGTGAGTAGACTCTGAGCCATTGTCTGGGCTCTGTTTTCCCATCATATTTTGAGTGGTTTGACGGTTTGAACTTCGGGGGTCGCTTGATCTCTTGCAGCCTTTCCGCGAAGCAAGGAAATCTGTCGTAGCTTTCCGTCGTTCTTTCTTCAAGTCTTCCTGAGGTTCTTCCTCCTCTTGAATGAGTTTCAATGGGTCGATATGTCGATTTTGCGACCTCTTCTCGTCGGCTGGGTCATGGAGCGGGGCTTTCCCTCGGGGGTCTTTGGTATCGTCCACCATCCCTCCGGGGTGGCCTGGAGTTCTTAGAATCCTCTGGCCTGCTCAGTCTCTCAAAGACGTTGGACCGGCTTCTAGGTGCATGGGAGTTGTTTGCCCTTGACTGCGACATTCTAGGATCTCTTTCATGGGTAGCCTTTTGCAAGGCTTCCTTGATGAGCCTCTCCTCGTCGTTTAGATCTGCCCGGCGGTCTTGAGTGGTCGATCAACCCTTGTAGCCTTTCTCGAGTTACTCATTTGGTTGTCCTCGGCTTCTCTTTCGGATTTCGGTCTCGTACTCGTGTAGATCGGCTTGATATTTGTTCATGGCTTGTAAGCGTATGTTTGCCACGATTCGGCGTCCTCCCTTCAACTTGTTTCTCTTGACCTTTCTTGGCGTTGGTGTTCTCCTTTGTCTTCAAGGGTTCTTTTAGTCCGCCGAGATGTTGGATAGGCCTTCGTTAGTGGACCTGATGTCAGGGGGATCTGGACGGTTAAGCGGGGCGCGAGCTGCAGCCACCATAAAGACTTCCTTAGCGGATGTAGCTTTAGGCCGCCACTCCTTCCGTCTAGGGTAGATCTTGCGATGTCGGTCCTCCCTGGTTATCACTGTTGCCTGACGGTCGGCCTTGGTGAGGGTTCTTGGCCAGTGGATGATGCACTCCTCCGGGGTTCTTGTCAAGACGAGCCCTCTCGTGCACCCTCAAAGGGATTTCAGGTCTTCTCTTGAGTTGTTTTGGCGCTTCTTGAATATGTGGGCCGAGTTGCGTAGTCCGGTTGGGAACTGGAAGGTAACTGGTGGTGTCGAGTTGTTTCGAGTCCGCCTCCTTTTCCTGCGTCAAGGTAGCTTTGATTGAAAAAAGTTTTCAAGTTGGAATAGCTTCCCTTATCTGAGTCGGAGTAGGAGTTGTGTTTCGAATTGCCCTTGGGATCTGCACTTGAGCCACGGTGCGTCGCCTTCCCGAGTTGGTTTTAGGTCGGGCCCTCTGCGTGAGATTACAGGCGGGCTTGAACTTGTTCTCCGTCTTCGAGGCGGTTTCGGTAAGCGTCGATTCTTTGGAGCTTCTCGACGAGTTCCGGTTCTTCGGTTTTGGGTTCCTCAATGATGCAGCCTCGAGTCTTGCCGTCGTCGTCGATCTCGCAAGCCCAAGTCCCGAAGATGATCGTCCTCCTCGTTGGTGAACTCATGATGTCGTGGTCCGCCACTCTCGTGTGCTGAAATTCGACGAGCCCCTACCTGGCGCACCAGCGGTCGATGTTTTACGACCGAGAGCCTGCCACGGGGTGAACCGGGCGGTTTGTTCGAACCTCGATGAACCTGGAGCCCGGCGGTTTGTTACGCGGTGACATTGAGAACGGGGTTTTTATCTTGGTTCGGGCCCTCGATCAAGGATCGAGTAAAGACCTTTACGTCCGGTCGGCGTGAGCTGTTTTTGATTGATGGGGTCCGCCGAGAATCCGCACGTGAAGCTTACAGTAGCTTGGTCGTGGCCAAGCTTGTGTCCTGTGTCGCGCTTCTGCGTTTGTGCTCAGCGTTCGTGCCCCTCTACGAGGTGTTCCTTGGCCGCCTTTTATAGTCTAAGGAGCCAAGGAACTCGCTACGATCCTAGTCGGATACAGAGAGGGTCGTTCATAGAGGGACCGAACACCCGAACTCTAAACAAGGTAACCTGACTAGTGTTCTATCCTAATTACAACAGAAGTCACTGTAGCTATGCTTCCATTGCCTTCTGGGAGTTCTTTGTGGCCGCAGGCTAGGATAGAACCCTGCGAACAACTCGGTAGAGTTCTTTGGTGATCCTGTAACCACACTTGGGTAATTGAAAGATAGAACAATCAAGTCAAGCACAATATCTCAAACTCTTTGTTCAACCTTCATTCTGGAGTTTTTGCAAGTTTTCAAAATAAAACTCAAAGTTCCTTTGTATGACCCTCACTTAGGCAATAATATTGTGTTGCCTTTCTCTCATAATATGTGGTATTTTTGGAATAAGGCATTAGGACACTATGTCTTCTTCTCTCTCACCCTATATCTAAGGCTTATATCTGGAGCTCATAGGTGGGAGAAACTAAATTTACTTACTAAGCATGTATTGTAAGTTCAAGCAATGGATCGAA